>JAMPIV010018066.1:0-248304 GCA_024509875.1 Oreohelix idahoensis | reverse complement strand
ATTTTAATTTTAATTATAAGTTTTGTATTTTTTTGTTTAATTTTTTTTTATTTTTTTTTTTTAGTTTTTTATTGTAAAAAAAATTTTTTTTTTTTTTTTTTTAAAAAAAATTTTTTTTTTTGTTGGCTAAAAAAACAGAAAAAAAAAAAAAATTTTTTTTTTTTTTTTTTTTTTTTTTTTTATTTTTTTTATTGATGTTTTTTTTTTTTTTTTTTTTTATTTTTTTTTTTTTTTTTTTTTTTTTTTTTAAGTTTTTTTTTTTTTTTTTTTATAGATTTATAATTGTATTTAAAATTTTTCATATTTTTTTTTTTTTTTTTTTTTGTTATTAAGCATTATGTCTCTGTGTGGGAATTTTTTACCACTTAAATCATATTTGTGCTTGGTTTTTATTATTATATTTGTTTTAGGTAATTTATACAACCTAATATTTACTATAATTTTTTTTTTATTTTTTTTAATATATTTTCTGTGTTTATTATTAATGAATTATAATATATTTTGGGGTTAATTGTGTTATATTATTTTTTAATATGGTTTTATTATTATTTTTTTTATTTAAACATGTTTAATTACAAAAACACTAATTTTTCATTACTTTTTTTATAATTTGTACCACTATTTTATCTCCAAAAATACCTAGATTCTTATGACTTTTGTTTTCTTAATTCCTAATTTATTTGATCTGTTGGAAATTAATTTTCAAAATTCCACCACAATAGCGAGTTGGAGATGGAGAGTTTTTGCGATGTCTGAATTGTTAAACTTGCTTTGTCCCGAACGGGGGCAAAATACATTAAAAATAACATAAAATTTATGTAAAAAATGGTAAAATATACTCAGTTCATTTGTAGAGACGCGAAAGCAAAATGATGGATTCATTTGTGTTGATTTTTAAGGAAAGTTGTATTGTTATATATTGTAATATACTTATGTTCCAAAAGGTGAATGTGGGGGTTTGTTGTGCTGTATTTAACAAAAAAAAAATTTGGTAAACTAGCAATAGATTGTTTGTGAATCTTTGTAAAAACAAATAACTTGTGGTCAAAAAATAAAAAATTTTTAAAATAATTTTTATTGTGGGGATTCGAAAACCCCGTAAAAAAAACTAAAAAAAAAATTCTAAAAAAATAGAAAAAAACGGGTATGCAACAAAATCAGATTAAATCCCATTTTCCCATATTTGTTCTGGTAACCGATCTTCACCCATATACACCTGCCTTAATATGCTTGGGTATACTGAGCTATACAAAGAAAGCCTTATCAATAACAGGAACGGTATCGTCTGAAATATCCACTTTGTTCTAGAATCTGGAAGAATATGAGCCTTAACGACAACCTGGCAGCTGTTGAACGTGCCAAGCTCGCGGTGTGGGACTATCCAGTCAGCGACAAGTATTCAAAAATATGGGATACAATGATCAAGTTGCCCTTTCCAGAAAACAAAAGCGTGGCAGTCAAGAGAGTCTTAGAGGAGGACTTTGCCTTTATTTGTAAGTAGTAGTTACATTTCATTTATGACTAGTCTTTCTGATCTTTCCTGACTTTAAATTTCCCGGGAATCGAGAGCACCTTTTGGGGATGTCCTGGGACCTGGATAGAAAAATCTTTCTTTATCTCATCCTATGTCGCAGTTTTTCTCTTATCTCATCTTATTTCCCAATTTTTCTCTTATCTCATCTTATTTCGGGAGCCCCGGTAGCATAGTGGTTAGTGCACTGGCTTCCTAGCTCAGTGGTCTATGTTTCGATCCCCAGATGATGTGGGATTTTTTTATGCCGCAAACGGCTCCTGGGTCGACCCAGCCCCAATTGGGTACCAGAGCAACTTCTGGGAAGGTTAAGGCGGCCGGCGTGATGCTGACCACATACCCCCTAGTGTGCCGATGGTCAAGAAAATATAGGCCTAACACCATATTCCCAATATGCCTCAATGAGCGTGTAACGGGATCCTCCCATCTTATTTCCCCGTTGACGGCAGGGACAAAAGCACACCGGCATTTTTTTTACCGGGGGGGGGGGTGGCCCATGTGGGGACAAAGCAAAACACATTAAACAGCAAATTAAACTAATGCATACACAAAAGCCTCCAAATAAACACAACAATAAAATAAACTACAAAAACACCAACCCTCCGCCCATGTACCCGTCAGTATAGTTTTTTGCGTTTATCTCCCCACAATGAAGCCCAAAAAAAGCACCCAATGTTACACAATGGCCACCCGCACCGTACTGGAACACCCCACCCATCTTGACCCACCACACGGGCCCCCCTCCACCTGGGTATGGATAGGGGGGCGGGATGGAAGGCCCTTGTGGATTGTGTGATGGATTGGTGTTGTTTGCTTAGGTGGGCAGGCCCCCCAGTAGTCACGGTGGGTGGGGGGGATTGGGCGGGTGGGGAGGGGGGGGGGGGAATTAGTGGGATGGGGGGGGGGGTGGTGGGGGGTGGGGGTTTGGGGGGGGGGTGGGGGCCAAACCTACACGACGCACACACTCAATCGCTATGTCGTTTCCTAGAAGCGCCTAGTATGGATGTTGATGCATATGGGGCTGGGCACAACCTCACCATTCATGTAAACGCAGGCTTGTGCAACCGAAATCCACTACTGGTCCGCCCCCCCTAGCATAAGAATATCATAGATATGGAGGGCAAAGACCCACAACTGTTTGGCCCATCCATTGCTCCCCTCAGGAGCGGAGGAGAGAAAGAGAACATAAAGAAGGAAAATATATACGCTTGAAGTGAGACCCACTTGCTCTCAAAACCATTCCTCACATAACCCCGACATAATTAATTCAATCATTAAAATGGACATACACATAAAAATAATATTCTGTCCATACAGTACAACAAATACTTCTCATTAATGAGAATAAGCTATACCAACTCGTAACCCGCCCCACATCAGTATTCGTTACTGCTCATTCTGAAGCAACCTGTCGTTATGTGACGCACTGGTGCTACTGGGCATCATCATCACACCTAGCGACACATCGCGTTAACCGAACCACCAATAATCACTGGGCCAAAGCAACTATAACATGCTTCAAAGTCGGCTGTTGTGATAGACATTCAGCCACCATGTGTGTATTCATGCTATCCGCCTCGAGAGGAGCAACCACACAGAAGCAAAAACACTGGTCATCAACAAAGGAGTGCCTCTCGCGTCGTCAGACCGGTAAATCTAGAACCACCGAGCCGCACAACCTATTCTCACCTCTCACTGTAACCCATTAAATACCTATTTACAGTAGAATAATAAATAATCGTTGCAATACACTAAATACTCTTACAAATAAAAATTAAATAACTTACTCTTGGCTGTAACAACACTAGCAAAAACTAGTACATCCATAAAGTAGAAAATTTAATCACGAAATACTACTCTCTCATTACTAACATAACTGGGGAAAATTACATACTTTACCCACTTGTCTATTCAACCGCGATCTAAAACAGCGCCGTAACATTAAGTGAAAACTCATACAATTGATGTTACCGCAGACCCCCATGGACGCCTTCTTTATAATCTCACCATCGCCGCCATTTCATCGCCCACGTCGGCCCGCATCTTCAATAACAGGTCTAAATAATATCTAAATTACATGTAATAGATGTCTTCTCTGCACACAAGTACGTTTAATGTATACAAACTCACACTTACTAAAATTTGCCCTTCTCTGATGAATGGAATACTTGATACTAAACTCCCCTTACCATGTGATTTGCATCCTGTGCGGATCCCATTAACACTAGTGAAAGATATATCCACAAAACATTCCATGCCTCACCACTCAATATCGCCCATTTCAAGACTAAATCATAATCGCTCCTAAAAAGAAGACATTTCCTTTGGAATCTCACATCTATTCTATATTCGACTAAACATTAATAATAGCCACATCGATATAATTTCAGAATCCTAGAAAACTACTGCTAATTTATATCTAATCTTCACCGTGCCATGTCTTTGTGTTCTTCTGTTGTGGGTACACAGGCGCGCCTCGCTTCGTCCCTACCCCTACTTGTCAGGAACTGAGGTACACTTTAAGTAAGGGCCCCGCTGCTGGTTCGGCTATCTCTTTTTATAGGCACTAGGTCTAATCACTCAACTACTGCGCGCTACTGCGTATTAATCTTGGCTACTCTAAATATCACCCACTCGCGATTATTATCGCTTTTTAGGAAATGAGCGAAAACACTGACTCAAATAATTCTAAATAACCTACAGCTATATAAAATCTAAACCACAATTCTACACCACAACTAATTTTTTTTAAAAGGCATTAGTTGATATGGCCTTAAACTCATCATATCTTCTACTTCAGATTTTTCACAAAACCAGGCTCGCTCGCGCCGTCACGTGATCTGACAGTCCACGTGGGCTCGACCGAAAATATATGGGGCTATAAATCTGCCCAAAAAACAAATGCATGGTATTGGGGCGGGAGTCGTCCCTTTTCGGCCGCATTCACACATCTCCCTCCTGATTTTATGTATGTTCGTTCCCGACAACATCAATACCTCATCACTACCCTCTGGCGCTTTCACAGTCGAAATCTCTTAGATCGCTATGGTGCTGCTCCTTCGATTATTTTCTCAGCGTCGATGTTCTAATGGCTCAGCATTCCTCTGTATTCGGTAACAAACCGGTACGGATCCTGTGGAATTATGCACTGCTTGAAAAACTAACTCTGATATGACATCCTCTGTCTCAGTTTGCTTAACGCTTGCCGGGCTGTCGAGCCGCTGTGCGTCTTGAAGGACTCTGCTCACTCTCTACGGTGCCGGCGTGTCGCATAGTGGTGGCCCTGTGACATCTGCCTGTCAGTTGGGGGCTGCTAGCTGTCGAGTTTGGACAATATGAGATCGCTTTTGACGTGCTTTCCATTAAAGTCTTTAGTGTGGGCGGTGGTGTCTTACATTCCCACTCAGTCTGCTGTTTCACATGAGTATACCTCCTCGTCTGGAACACCGATTGTGCCACTCCGCTACCTATTTCTGCTCTTAGGATGGTGTTTTTCGCATCCCCACTAGAGACGATGGGCAATTCTTTCCTCCGATGTGTCGCCGCTTAGTTGTGGAGAGTCCTGTTGTACGTGGCCATCTTGTTAGGCTTGCGCCCTAAAGTTGCAGGCAACCTGGGTTTTGTGACAGTCCGTACTAGAGAAGAGACCGCTCCTCTTGTGGGGACAGGCGGCTATCAAATGATTTGGGACTTTTGGCATCTCTTGAAAACATCTTTCGGAAGCGGACCCGGTGACTATGAGGGCACATTGGCTGCCCAGTGTGGTCTGTGGCAGGTCTCCACAAGTAGTACAGCGATACCTTATCTTACTGGGCTTCCTCGTTACTGCCATGGGTGTCGCTTCCTGCTTCCTTTTAGCATTCTTGGCCGCCAAATGCCCGCATCAATGACTGGCTTTCCATGCCCATGCAGCCCGATGGTCTTTGCAGTCAAACACTCTACTCGTTCATTGCTTCAGCCAGACTCCGGAAGTCCCTTTCTGTAGTAGATCTTGGTTCTGAAGTACGATTGGACATCATTACCTCCATGTTATCTGGCCCCGTGCAGAGGTGGGGAACCCCCATCCCCTCGTGGGACACTTCTAAACCACTCTGCTAAATCCTTTTTCGCACTATGACGTTTTTGTCACGGGCTTTTGTCAGATTGGTGTTGTTGTCAGCTCACAGCTTCCCATTGCACTCCAGCCTGACATTCACATAACTAAGAAGGGATAGTGCGGCGTTTTCCTGACGGACACACCTTCCCTGTCTTGCGACATGGCTGATTCCGCGGGACTCACCGTATTCCTCGACTTGCGTTGCTTCTGTTCCCCGCGGCTGGCATGGTTGCTTCTCTTGGTATCGAGAGCCCTTCTATTTGTGCTGGCGAAACTTGGACTCTGACATCTGTGCTATCTGGGACCTGTAGGAAGGGATAAACTCTGCTTTGCTGAGTGCCTCCTCCTCCCTTTATTGACCTTCAGCAATACTTGCTATCTCGGACCCGTGTCCCTCAGGCATTTTTACCTTCCACATCTTAAACAGATATTCCCAAGGGAAAATTCGCTGTTCGGACCTCGCACTGATTCTTGTGGTTGCTCGGTGCTAGTAGGGCTTTTTTACGTCAAGAATTTCCCAGCGTATACTTCTCAGGGGTTTTGAGACCGTTGGCATCCAGACCTGATGTATCCGTAAAACTCTCTAGATAAACGCACTATGTGTAACGTTTGGTTGCCAGAGGGATCATACCTAACTTGGCTCATCTGCAGCAAAAAGGCGGCCAGTGTCCTTCCCACGCGGCTTCGCAGAGACATCCAGTTCCATCAAACTCATTGCACAAGTGCGTCAATCCCTCTAAGTTTGTCTCACTAAATTAACTGCTTATGTCTCTGGTTAGGCTCCTCCACGCTACAAATAGATCTTCACAGGGCGCACTTAAATCGATGCCATCTTGCTGCAGGGTTTTTCTATGCACTATGCTGGCGTGTTTACTATATTTGTTCGAGTTCGCGTAGTGATGCCTCGGTGTCACATGTCTGCTGGCTTATCCTGCGTCGACGCGTGTCAATTGAGGTAGGGTTGGGCGAGAACGATGTCTGATGATGCGATATATAACTGTGATGAGTTGAATCCACTCTCGTTGCTACACTCGACCACACCCGAAGGCAACAATATGAAAATGCAACTCTTTGATTCAAGAGGCCAGGAGGCTATATTTAATTTTTTACAGCCCATTCAGTGACAACGCAAACATTAAACAGAATAAAACTAGCGAACAGAGCAAAAACGAAAGTTAAGTTGAAACGCAACAGTGGAAACTACCCGATAGTGGGGACCCGCCGTTGCTGGAGTATCGGGAAGAAAGAAGCAATCTGGGCACAGAATGGTTTAATAATGGTTCATATTATCTACATAGATCTGGGAAGTGGGAAACTCGCACTCGCTGGACCTGTGAATAGGGCGTGAGTCTGGGAGGCGTCTATCTTTGACAAACTAGGCATCAATGCTGGGGGTATCCCACATAGAGGAGCGCAAGTCATGTGGTGTTCAGTAGCAATGAGAATAGTATAGGGTTATGGGATGATGGCTGGTTAACCGTCGCATGGTGCAGCCGTGTTGTGACTAGGCCAGGGTGCTGTTTTACCGATTTTTATTTTTGGGAGGGCACACACGCACTCAACACATGTTATACATGCACGTTGACACTGTTGCGTGGTAGGGGAGGTGTGGGGGAAGTCTCATGTGCGAAGGGGGTCTTGTTGTTTATGCTGGGTGGGCTGGTCAACCCTCACCAGGTAAACTGTTTAGCGTGTCTGGTAATGCACTGGGTGCCCTCTGCGATGTATGAAATTGTCAGTCTAATATGGAGGCCAAACTGCAATGTTGGTGTTATGCTCGGGGGTGCGAGGAGAGGGGAACGTCAACGCCTAAAAATGAATTACCTTGAACGTGAGCCAGACGATGATTCTCCCCCCGGTGTGCCCCCCTATCACGGTAACGAGTTTTCTTGATTATCTGGAGCATCATGTGTTCCGAGATAGCGGCATCATCTACTCGAATAGGTTTTCATCTTTATGGCCGGGATCCTTGTCACATACCGTTGTGTTGACGCATGCGGAGGGGAGGCCCATGGGTAAGCGGTTTACGTCGAAAGTCTGGTGGGCTGAGATCTCTGAGCCTACTCGTTACTTCTTTCATGGAGTATTGCTCGTGTGTATAGGATTGTGCGAGTGGGAGTCCCATGTCTGGCGGACTTGTTAGGCTGTGTTCGGGATACTGAGATCGCAAGACTCAGGCTGCGTCAAGCGGTTTTGATGTGTTTCTATGGGGGTGGCGGTTCGGCGGTGACGTATTGGTATTAGCCAACATGTGAGTACTTCCATCAGGCGTATTCTCGTTACGGATGCAACCAGAAAAATACAACATGTCTCAACAAAGGAGTTGCCTCGCGTCTCCAGAAAAGTCTCTATAATATCATTACCCCGCTTTGGGCTATTTCTCACCTCACAGTAACCATTAAATATATACAGTTGAACCATAATAATAAATAGATGCGCGAAATCTAGTCTCAATTTACTATTAGCATTAAAAAAATTAAAATAATTACTTATTGGTTTAGTACAACTAGAAAGGGGTAGTTCAATGCCATAGGTATGCGGAAGAATTTAGTGCACGGAAAAGACTCTCTCTCTTTCTGGTTACTGGGGAACAGTAATTACGATACTTTATAGTCACACGTGTCGATTCACTAGCGAATCTAAAACTGCCGTCAACATACATAAGTGCTTCGCTACTAAGCACGTGGTCTGTTTCCGACGACCCATTGGCCGCCTTCTTTCTAGATAGTTCAACCTAGCCACTCTTCATATGACCCTTCGTGGTCATGCCATCCTTCATAACAGTTCAATTATTATCTAAAATTCACAGTAATAGATTCGCGTCTCCTGTCCAGGTTTTCATGTATTTAAAAACACTCTTACTAAAATTGGCCACTTCTTGGATGGAATTGGAATACCTTGATACTAAACTCCTTACATATGTGATTTGGGTCTCTTAACACTTAGTGAATAATCATCCAACACATTTATTTCCATCTCAATCATATATTTTCAAGACCTAATTCATTTAATGTTCCTGTATAAAATGAGTCATTCAACTCCTTTGGAAACACTATCGTATCTAGTTATCACTAAAACATTTTTAAAAGATATGCCACATCGATTATAATGTTTCAGAATCCTAGAACACTATTGCTAATTTATATTGTAACAGCACGCTGCCATGTCTTTGTGTTCTTCTGTGTGGGTAGACACCAGCGACGCCTCGCTTCGTCCTCTCGTTGGTACTGGACTGATACTTTTTTAAGATAGGGCCCGCTCTGCTGGTTCGCTATCTCTTTTTTTATAGGCACTAGAGCACTTAATTCACTCAAACTACTGATCGACTCGCTAGATGGAGTATTTTAATCTTGGCTACTTTAAATATCACACGCGATATATCGCTTTTAGGAAATTAGCGAAACACATAATATAAAACTTACTGCCTATATAATATTATAACAACAATTCATACAACTTTTAATCTTTTTTTTTAGTAAGGCAGATTATTGTGGCACTTTTGTCATCAATCTTCTTCTTCAGATTTTGTTTGTTTCACTAACCAGGCTCGCGCCCGTCAGTGATCATGACAGCTCATCGTGGGGCGCTCTGACCAGAAAATTATAGGGCGATAATCTGACTCAAAAACAGGTAGGTGGGGGGCGTCTCGCCCTATTCGCCCCCTGATTCATCATAATAATAAATATATTATATTATGATGACTGTTCTGCCATCTAGAATGGTAACTATACCTTTGTGTGTAGTGAAGTGGGATGGCTTATTGTAAATAAATGTTATAGTGGGACTTTCATGTATGACTGAGATCAGCTGTGAAGGTATCTATATATCTAATTTAAGAGGTAGTGTATTAGTAGTATAACCTTACTTGCTGCCCATATATGTATAACTCCAGCAGTCAGAATATAATTATGAAATTAGTGTGCATTGTACATACGTTATATGGTTCTTAGGGTATGGTATAGGGATGATGTGTAGAAGTCACAACAACTCAACAGGACAGATAAATCAATATTAATTTTATTCCACATCACTTGGACCCAAAAATCACATGTGACACTACATTACTTAAACAGACTTTCGAGGATATCTTAAAGGAGTCACTGATAACTTTTCAAATAACAATATGTATTCAGTGCTGTCATGAATGTATATGTGTCCTGATTCGAATACAAAGGGAACCAGGAATCACAATCAATTTTAATTACAAGTTATATGTACAGAATTTATTAATATGATTCTTTATTGTAGTGACACATATATTATAATGTATCATTTGTGTGTCTAGTTGTTGTGCTAGTAATTATGATGGTATATTTCACTGGTTTTGTTTTGTTCAAGCTACTGTTGGTATTGTCAATCATGACTTCAATAGTTTTGTTTCTATTGGACTAGTAGTATTGGAGATGTTGTTCAGATTCCTGGTTATTAAAAAACGAAATTAAATTCCCCTCTTAATTTTATGTTACACATGTCATTTTAAGATGGGTGGATACCATAACTTGTTGTAGCTCATAGGCCTACTATCCAATCTACTATTATCTTTCGTGATTGGACTGCCAGTAAAAGATCCTCTGCTCGATTACTTTAATGAGTTCATGATGTCTCACCCCACTGGTTGCTTATATGGTACCAAGGAGTATGCTGTCCACCTCTTGGCACTTCTAGGGCAAAAAGTCTCTGACCAGGTGACTGCTTCAATAACTTTACGACCACGGTCCCTCAATTTTGAGACATAATGAATAAAAGTTTCGTTTTGACTGGCAATGTAATCACAGCAGCAACTCCGTATCAATTTCGCGCTCGACATGTCCCAGGCTGTTATTTTATAAAAAAATATATACACTGGTGCTCAACGCACCTGCTTCTTAGTTTGTTTATTAAAGATTTGTGGCAAGTAGAAACAGACGAGCTCTTGAATTTAGTATGTATTGTCGCAGCTCTAACACCAATCATATACCATGTCTACATCGATCTTTTCATAAAGTACTCCTTATTCACGTTTGCCGATGACATACACAGATAGTATTGTATAGCCCTGACGCCAATCGTGTTTAGTCTTATATTTGAGTTTGCGCTCCAATCAATAGTGAAGTTAACATGGTAAGGCTATTTCCCGTAACGATAGAATGTCTGTTTTTTTTTCAAAAACATCGTTATTAAAAAAAAAGGTTTTATGAGCAGAGAAATTGATTCTCATTGCTGTCAGGACCCACATCTATTTTGATTTTTGGCCATAACTTGGTAAGATTCATCCTAGACTTATTTGCGTAAAGGTTTTAACATATATCCTTTGTCAGCAAAATCGCTAAGGACCCTAGAGAAATATACAAATTTAAAAAGAGCTATGTGGCTGCGTTCAAAATATGTCGTTTTCCAAGATATTGTCGTTTATATTTGTTCTTTATAAATCTTTTACGTTGTTTAAGAACACGCCACCCTGTCCTGCCTTTCCCATGTAATTATGAGGTATACTGAAAGTCAGGAGGTCTTAGAGATAAATCAGTTAGATATTTCCTTTATCATATTTCCTCATAAATCATTGTGTGTAATATTTTTAGAAAGTCTGATTCTTTTGTTTTTTTTTTTTTGTTCTCTTTTTGATGTCTGTAGTTTGTGGTTTTTTTTTCTTTTTTTTTTCTGTAAGTGGACCTTTACCACGTGGGATTTAGCTGTTAAATCTCATATAATCGCGCGACGATGTGTTGTTTTTATAGTGTTGAGCATGCTTCCTGCCTTCATTCGTCCTCTGTCTCTGTCTCCTAGCTTATAATCTTTCTTCTAATTTAGTTATCGCCGTGTATGGTAATGAATCGAACTATTGTAAGAATCTGTAGGTCAATTGAATCAGGCTTGTGCCGATATCTTCTAAGGTTTTTTCACAAGGTCAATATCCGTACAACGTTTCATTGAAGGGAAGCGATGTGCTAATAAATACAGTAGGCTTATAGTACTGATCACTCGTGAAAGCGTTTTCAATTTGCATGCACGAACGTAGAAAAAATGCAAGTGCGTGATGTCGAGTACAGTCATTGAGTGGGGACAGCCTCAAATGTTCTTTTACCATGTTCTCTTTTCTTGTGTGTGTATGATTTAATTTTTTGTTAGGGCTGTTGTGTGCATTTACCTTTTAATATTATATTATTGTTTTTTTGATTATTAAGGGTACTGACAACCTTCTAGGTGTTTAGCTCGAGTATGTGCAGCTTGCGTACCTGACATCTAATCCCCATGAGCTATGCCAGTGGGTAGTTTTTACTCTTGTAGGTTTACTAAACCAAGCTGGGACTGGTTCTGCCGTGGGTAGGGTCAGACAAAAGCTGGTACCCCTGGTCTCTTCCCGTTGGGGGGTTTTTAGCATAGGGGTGGACACCCCATGTCGTCTATGTAAATAAAAAATAATGATGTTAAGCGACGTGTACTCAACATCTCAAATGACACAAGTACGTGTTGATGCGGTCTCATGGACACTAGGAGTAGTGGCGCTCGTTTCCATGACTGTCAGTGGTGAATAAGCCACGAGAGAAAGGGAAGCCACTGACATGAAAACGGATGTCCTGACCGCAATAAAATAAAATACAGGATACTCAAGAATAGGATTTTTGAATTCAGGACAACTGTTGTACGATGACAGGTTAGATAAACTAAGACAGAGTTCACGGCCAGAAAGGAAAATGAGAAAAAGTATAGGTTTCACATCTGTGGGGATAGTGAGAGCCGATGGACAGGGGAGGAAAAGATTTAAATACAGCACAGGAGATAACAGTGTGTATACTCTGGAAAAGAGGATGGACTAGCACATGTGAAGGCGTTAGGCGCCATCATTTTATTACAGAATAGGGATAGTGATTAGAAAGGACATTTACCGGGAATGGAAACTCATCTCATGACAATCGTGAGCTAAGACAGACTTGATTACAGATTTGAGATTGAGAGGGGAGCATTCACCAAACACTAGCAAATAATTCTCAATGCTTCACGACACCATACAGTTACATGATAGCGATGAGGATGGATCAAGGATTGAGAAATTTTCTATCAAACAATGCAGTAAAGAAATAGGATGAAGTTGCATGTGTGATGGACACATACCTAGTAGATTATGATTTGTTATAGTAATGGGAGACCTACAATGCGAAAGTTAGCACCACCAAATAAATATAATGCTGAAACGAAACCAATCGGGGCATACAAAAATGCGCTCAGGCAGGCGCAGCGAATCCAAAAATCAAACCGGAAAAATGGGGAATAAGAACTAATAAGTTTCACATGTAGCATTAAACAACACTAGTCATTGGAGGTAGGAGAGAAACATACTTTTAGCCCCACATTAAAGGGAATACTCTTGTCATCGACATAAGTTAAACAGGGGAATCACCAGATAAATGGTCGGGACAGAGAGTAACCAGATATAGACCAATCATGCGTATAACGGGAGATGGAGACATGCAATTACAGTTGCTGTGAGAGGTAAGAATAGGAGTATGCATAGATGTGGGGGAAGTTGATGCACCATTTGTATGTAGTAGCTGAGAATGTAACTGAAGAAGTGATACTAAGGAAAGGCTTGGTACCAACTGTAAATCTAGCTGACATGTGTAAGGTTTGGACAATCAGCAAATTGAAAGGACAACCCCATTACCAGAAAAGTGCTTTTGCGGCCCGAAGTGTGTATGAAACGAATCATCAAATTTGCCAGAAGTGAAAAAGCAGGGGATGATAAAAGATAGATTGGAACTGATGAAGAGTTAGGAACAGAAGTGTTTCCAGCACCATTTCAATTCCCAATTATATTGAGAAAAGTAGCAAATCACTGACCTTAGGTATTGCAGCGAGAAAGGAAGAAAGCAAGACTGGATAACACCATGAAGAAACTACTACTAAAACACCATAGAAAGATGAGAGAAGGAAATGAAAAGTGGAAGAAAAGACAGACATCGGAAGCACGAGTCCCCCAGGTCTTAAACAACTGATTATTGTTACGGTATTTGTTATTATGTACTGCCGGTCCTTGCTGTCAAGGGTTAGCACGACGTTGCAATTTGTAAAGGTTAAGACTCAACTCAAACTTATTTAAATGATTTTACGCTTAGCCTCTGTTTCTCAATTATTGAACGCGCCATCACACGATCTCGAATTTATGTACGTGTGTCTAGCCGTTGTTTGGCGCACACAGTCTCGGTAAATAGGAGTCGCTTACATCCCTTTGTGACTCTGACTCGCCACAATGCTGAATAGCTAGCGTTTTTCTAACCTTTTCCATATTTCGTCAATCGGCGTATGAATATAGCTATTTTTATTGTGCATTATATGATGGACCAGGGTCAGTCACGACCAACTAGAATTACTAGAAACTCTATATGAGAGGAAACTTTATGGAGGTTAGTGTTTAACTAGAATCCTCAGTAAGGATAAGGAGAGAGGAAATAATCGATCCAACATCGTAATGGGATAAATATATTCTACTGCACTCGCAGTCTCACTGTCGGCAGATGTAGCCATGTCTATGCTGCGCGTCGCGCATTATAGCTGTAGACATGTTTCTGACGGACACAATACATGCATTGTATCCTTATAAAGGACATTGACACGTAAAACCAGCAAGCTCTACTGCTGTATCAATTGATATAATTTTACGGTATGCATAGACATTATATAGGACTTTATGTTCTGCTCATATTTGAAATGATCATCATCCTGTGATTTGTAAACAGTCTGTTACGAGTCATAATATATCTTACGGAACCTTCAAACCAGTGAAGGCATTTAAGTTACTTCCATCTTAAATGTTGCTGACGTTTCAAGTTCAGATTACATGTTACTTCATCATACTCAGATGCCTCTCTGACTATTGACCATTGCTACTGAGTTGTATAAAACGTCTTCTCACCTTTTGTGTGTGTGGGGGGTGTCGTAGAATGATAAAACAAGCACGATGAACAAGAAATCACTAAAAATTAAACTATACTCTCAGCACATAGATCATACAGCTTCCGTACCGCGCGATAACAGCTCAGCTCAACAAAGTGGCTGAGCCCGATTGTCTGGTGTGAAATCGACAGACAAAGAAGTAACACAGAAACTCTATCTGCTGTTCCCTACACGCACATGTTACACTCACAATTACTTTCACGATCAAAGATTTTCGAATCAACCACTGATCCCATTACGAAAGATGCCTGCACGTTGTAGCTCAATTTATAATGCCTATGAAACAACGCATGACGCCTTCACCAGAAGGTCGTGTAGACGTGCGCGTGAACGATGTCGGAGAAACCAAACACGCCGTTTTCTATAGTCTAACCGGGGGTAGGAAAACTATGCAGCCATTTATGAATGCTGAAAAGTAACTCGATTATTAGATAGTGGATCGACCATGGAGCAGACTCGTTCAGGGGCTTTAGCACTTAAAGCTGTTGACGAACCTCTAGCACTGATTCTAAGCAACGGGAACAAAGATAAGGGTGTCTAGTTGATGTTTTTTAGACTGTTCGTCATTGCGCAAAAACCAGGAATATACTGAGTCCATGCATCCTTTTGCCTGCATCAGGCATCGTTTTTATCTGGAATGTTGGTTTTTTTTTCAATGTATTTTTTTTGTTAGTTTTTTTTTAATGTAGATCGATGTTAGTTAATTAGGCGGGCCGGTTGGAGAGTAGAACTCTGAAATCTCTGGGGAATGTCTGCGAAACAGCATGGACCATCCACATTTCGAGTCGGTCAGACTTTAGTGCAGTTCACAACTATCGATTGCGACATTTGGATAGCTCCCATTGAGGGTTTTGCCCGTGGACTGCCTGGTCCAGATCTTCTATCGTTGACGAGTTATGTAGTGAGCTGTGCCGTTTAGTAGATAACCTGAGCGATTTTTAATTTTGGGACTAAGTTACAACTCATTTTTTTATTCAGATTTCTGTATCAATGTAGTATCGTTAACTATTTCGTCTTCCAAGGTCTACTATTACTAATCAATTTATATTTATCAATTGTTAAAATGTTTGTCGTTTGTTGAGTCCTGTGTTAGTCATAATGTTTTTTTGACATTCATTTTTTGTGTGTACTTTGTATCATTATAAGTTAACCTCCGGGTCAGTCCTTTGGACCCTTCATTTGGCTTGTGACCACTATCTGCTTGTCTTTATTTAGTTCATAATTTCTTTTTTAATTCGTGAAAAATTGTCTTGTTTGCGTCTTGAACTATTTGTTTGTGTACCCTTGTAGTTGCATGCAATGTATTTGTATTGTTCCTCATGACTATATAATTAAAATTACTTCATTAATAATATGATGGATTATATTCAATAGAATACAATTGTAATTTAATTTTAGAATAACAGTTACACAATAGAGTATTGAGAAATTTGACCTGTCACAGAATGTGTCACAAATAAGTTTTTACTAAAATCTTTATGCAATACCTCATATAAGCTATTGAGAAAGTTTACGTATCTTAGAATTTGTCACAAATAATTTTTTAGCATGTCATAATTTGTGCTGAAACCCTTCCCACAATGCCTCATGTAAGGCCAGTAAGAGAGGTTAAAATCATCATCATCATTTTCCTTTTACTCCTTATAGACCATGGAGCCACCTCTGCAGACAGTCCCTTGCAGGAAGCCTGTATTCATGTACTCTTGCAGCGGTGGTTCAGCTGTTCAGTATTCAGAACATGTACTGAATTTTTTGTATTTGTTTACAGTACCTCATCTAAGCTATTGAAAGAAATGCCATTTTCAAAATCCTTATCAATTAGTTTTTGAATTCATGGCTTTGATGTTAACTTAGTTGGATTTACATAGCAATATAAATAGATTCGGTGAATTGTGATTTTGACATGAGACTAATGATAAAGGGCGATTAAAAAGTCGCTTGCTATTTTTAAAGTTGTTATATCCTCACTTGTATTTATTAGATATACAGTCAATCCTCGCTATTCGCGTGTTCTGTGCTCGTGGATTCACTTATTAGCACAAGATAAAGGGTAACCCATTTTTAGCCATTCGCGGGCACTTCAAAGGTATTCGCGGCCATGCATAGTAGGCAGAAGATTTTGAGATGCTTACCACCCAGTGTTGCAGATGGGGTCCAGCAAGGAGAGGCTGCCTCCTTATTCTCACGGTTTTCATTGTGTTTACACGTATCTTTGTCAAGCATCTTATCATCCACGTTTTTGCAGTTTTATGCTATGTTTGGTTATTTTTGTAAATAATAATGACATCCAAGCATAGTGCAATTGTGTGGCGAGTGCCTGCAAGAAGGCTGCGATGAGCCTCAGTGATTAAGTACGAGTGTTGGATAAACTTCATTCTGGGCTGTCTGAGCATTCGCCGGCTGTGAATTCGGTGTGAATGAATCCGCCATCCAGTTGTGTGTGAATGGATGAATGAGTAATGGCTGGGTGAGTGAGTATTGGTACACCAAAAGATTGTACATACTGCACTATTACAAAGACAAGAGTGTATAAAATAAAATGAACAGTATAATAAATAAGCTGTTTTTTTTTTACAAGAAGGGTACACGAAATGATGAGTTTATGGTGATCGATAGCAAAAGCGTATGGTAAACAGGGTCCTGCAGCAACCTAACCCCCTTTTTTCCCATAGGATCAATGGTTCTGTATTCACGGATTTCCAAGGAACCTTCCACCCGCGAATAGCGAGGATTGACTGTACATTAAAAAATTGTCAAAAACAAGATGCAATAACTGCCATTTGACTAATAAGTTTTATTTTTGTGTGTCCGTATATAATATAATACAATCTAAGATAGCCAATAAACTTACATTACCAGGGACAGCAACAACTACTGCCCGCTATGAAATTATATGTTGAACAGTTGTTTTTGTTGTTTAACTAGGGCAGCTGAGCTTCTCGCTCTTTTGCAACCAATACCAAGTTGAAGACTCCTTGGTATTATCTACACTGTAGATCTAGGCCAGTGTTTCTCAAAGTGTGGTATGCGTACCGTCCAATAGGTGGTACACAGGTTGTTTGGTGATTTCAGGGGGGAAAGCCGTCGCGGATATTCGTAAATTGACTGCCGCCAGACACTTGAGTTGCGCGAGTATTTTCTTGATTGAATCGAGTTGCATCGCGTACTTGCCTTCCTCACTCCTACATTTGTTTACACTTGCCAGATAGGCCACTTGCCTTGTTTGAACGTGTACGGAACCATGTCGGCTAACCTAACATATAAGTCTGTTTCATATCTAAATACTATTTGTGTGATTTAGTTTACAGTAAAATTGCCTTTTCTATTATTGTTGTCTTGGATTATAACCCCAATTTGCAACAATGGCTCAAAAGTAGTTCAGTGAAACGTAAATGTAGTGATCAAAATATTAACATCAATATTAAAGAGAACTCTAGTGCCGACGTTCAATCCAAATTGGTATATGCTGTGACAAGTCAATCCTCGAGTGTGATTTCGCATAATCAGCTGAAAACGAAAAGAGTTAATCGGAAGTACGATGATAATTATTTGAAAATTGTATTTTCTTGGACTGGAGATCCAATCGCTCCTATTCCCATGTGTGTTGTCTGTAATGAAACTTTGAAAAATAGTGGCATGAAACCATCATATCTTTTGCCTCACTTTCAAACAAAGCACACTGAATTTTTTGATAAACTAATCAAATGTTTTCAAAACAAGCTCAAATTAATGCGATCGAGTCAGAAATTAATGAATTTTGTAGCTTAAGGCGGGGATGAAACCAAAACCACAGAGGCGTCATACAAAGCTGCACCCCTCATAGTGAAAACAAGTACAAGTCACACTATTGGCGAGAAACTTATAAAACCAGCTGCAAAGTTAATGACAAATATTATGCTCGGAGATAAAGCAGAACGAACTATTAACAAAATTCAGTTATCGAATGACACCGTTGGACGTGGCATAATATCAATGGCATGTAATGTAGAGAAGCAATTACTATCACGTGTACGCAGTAGCAAATATTTTGCTTTGCAATTGGATGAAACCACGGATATTCAGAGTATGAATCAGCTTTTGGCTTATATATGCTATATATATGAGGAAGAAGTATACAACGATTTTTTGTTCTGCTTATCACTGCAAACCCATGCTACTGGAGAAGAGATATTTCATTTAGTCAATGATTATTGTATGATACCGGCTTAACTCCCTGAAATTGGTGGTCCTTGTATGTTTTGACCATCCTCCAAGTGGTACGCGAATGCCATAACTTTGAGAAACACTGATCTAGGCTTTTCCTGTGGCTTTTCTGCCATTCTGAAACATGCTGAGTTGAAGTCATGAGTTCCAGTTTCTCCAGCTTGGCTTGCATTTAAAGGATCGTCACATCTGGTCCCAAGCTAGGAGTAAGAAGCATGTGGCATACTGTGCATTCCCCGCCATCCAAGGGGGCTCTTCAACTATGCTGAGCTAAAATACTGTGCTCTGGTTCTGGGCTGTCTCAAGGAATTGTCATGTCCTGCACAGAGCCACTTCTCAGCTCCCCCTGCCTATCACTGAGTCCATAGTAAGATCCTCCTACATGCAGTAAACAAGGTCATGTGAATTAGATACAGAGTGTTGGTTACACTCTGTAAATAACATTTTCTCAAACAATATCTCTTTTAAGCATTTCTGGCATGTTTTGTAAGTTAGAAGATAAAGGGGTGTGAGGCTTCTTAAGATGATTAAAGGAATGCGAGGCTTCTTAAAATGTTGTAAAGGGGTTTGAGGCTTCTTTAGATACAGTAAAGGGATGTAGGCTTCTTAAGATGTTGTAAAGGGGTGTGAGGCTTCTTAGATGCAGTAAAGGGGTGTGAGGCTTCTTAACCTTTTGAACCCGAGGTCCCGAAATTTCGGTACGTGCATAAAAAATCCTCTCCCTGAGAGACTGTAATCTCGGTCTGACACACCTAGCTTAGCAAAATGGGGTGGGAATGGAAATGTGTAAAAAATAATGACGTCAGGAAGTACACATGTCTTGTGGAATGTTACTCTAAAATTGCGGCGCCCGAGAAGTGATAATATTTTGCAATTTTTTAATTGTTTTCACAATGAAAAGGCTTGTTGAAAATCCAGAAAATAGCCATTCTAAAAGGCTAACAACGGAACAAGCTGTTGAACTTGTGCTCAATGATTCGGAGGATGATGAATATAGATTTAGATGGTGATTATTCTGAAATCGAAATTGAATCGAGTGACGGAACTTGTGAATCAGGTTATGATCAAGCTAGTTCTAACATTCACAGTCAAGCATTTCATGAACTTGATGACACCACAGTATCATAGCATTGTTATTATTTTCTAAACTTAATCCGTCTCATCCTAGGAAGGGAAGAATATCTTCTGTGTATCCCGGACGGTACCAGCTTACCGTTACCGGTGTTACAGTAGTTGTGAAAACCTACCTGAATTCTTAGGCAGGATCGTACGTGTAACCTTTATCCGTCAAACGAGTTACACAGCGTAAACAAGCTCAGTCTACAGATTGCTAAATTATTCATTACAATCTTCATCCTAGAGATGTGTTGATTCGACGTCCTCCTGGGTTCGCAACATCTGGCTGATCAGTCATAGATCTACACTGTCTCAAAGTCGACTACCAACCATATTCGTTGTACATCTCCTATTCGGTTCCTTTACAATAGTTACTCTTGCCTAAATCACTAAGGAACTTGAACATGATGTGTGTGTCTCTTGGGGAATTTCATTGAGTATAGTAATCGCCTTTTTCTTCTCCTTAGGAATTAGTCCGGAAGAGAAAGACAATAACATCGTGAAACTATTGATGTTTCGAATGTATTGCTATCAAGACAAATTAAATGCGTATGACTATAGCTTTAGTGTCAGCGCTCGAAAACCAACATCCAACTATATCGACGGTGAACTTTACCCTTTATTACTGCCCTCGTCTATCTCCTTGACGCAACTAATATTTAGTAAGATGTAGACTTAAACTAAAGCGTTATTTTTACATTAGTTGGCAGATACAAACTGACCCGAAAAGGCTTAGTATATAAAATATCATATCTGCACACCGCATTTTTCCACTCCACAGATAGGTCAACTTCGTGATAATTACCAGTTGGAATGTGATGCGCCTTTCTTCTTGGGCTTTGTTAATGCGCCATGCTACCTTTTGTCATATCGCCTGATGAATGCGACAAAATTATATCATCAGGTAGGACCTCAGAGGTTATTACATACTTTTTTCGACCATTAATGCTGTGTTTTTTAGTATCGTGTCGTTTTAATTTGTTGAAGAAAACACTTGTTTCAGGAGGCGACCTGTAAGATATGTTTTTTCGAACACTCTAAGGAATTATGTCATACTATAACTGCGCTAAAAAACTAATAAAGGTGTATGACATGATCAAGTGTAATGAGATAACGTTTTTGGGGTACATATCATTGGAAGGTGGGAGATATATCCGAAACGTAATTATACTAAGTTAACTCTCTGTCTCCTCAAAATTCTAAACCATAATGCAGATTACTCATGGACGAAGAAACTGGTCAGGAGTTTGTTAGGACTTGTTCAATATTACAGTAGATTCATACCAAACTTGTCATCCATCACGGCTGTATTGTCTTCATTGTTAAAAAAAGACCTTTGCCGAGGGTTGTAAGGTGTGAAATGGACCTGGTATATAGCAATGAAACCTTTCAACAAAATTTTAAATTTATTTTCTGCATATGAACCAATTTTAAGACTTCCTCGAATGCATTCCAATAAGATTTTTTCTTCCGAACAGATGCTGAGTCAACTACGGCAATCGGCTTGCATGCCTGCTCCGCAGAAAACCTTGATGTCGTTCTATCATTCCTACCTTATATATTTTCACAAGGAAAGCTTAAAGCCGGCAGAGTAAGAAAAGAATGATTATAACAAGTATTCCACTACGTGTGGAAAGGAAACTTTTATCACTTCTATGGGACGCAATCACGAAACATCACGTGGAAGTGTTTGCTTGGTTCATCACCAGTCACCATACAGACTGACCAGCGTGCGTATGTAGCATCTTTGCGTAGTAGAATCAAACCGCAATAAGCTCACTAAAACTCGCCAGATTACGCGATCATCATGCAGCCATTTGACAACCATTCTCCAATTGAACATATTCCTGCGCACTGAAACATTGTGGAGGTATGCTCTATTGTTCAGTGAATCCTAATGACGACGAATAATCACAACTTTGACATGCCTAAAACTACGTTTCAATTCATCAAACTCTACAATTGTGATCGAACGAGAGTCATATCTAACTAATTATATAAGGGAAAACTACACCTTGACTTAATTTTAATGTTATTTATTAACACTATTATGCATTCACTGATATTGACAATAAAGCTCTAGAATCAAAGGTATGCATATTGTCATTTGGATGAAAAACTTCTACGTGTTGACAGTAATCGGTCCATACACAATTTATGATATATTGTTGCTTGAACTCAAATCATGGAAACAAACAGAGATCTGACCGACAAGTCGAACTTATTATCCTATGTGCATACTTTAATTTTGGATCTTAGGATAATTGACATTTCTGTCCGACGCTAAATGTTTAACAATTTGTCTAAAGGAATTCTTCAGGGATCAGGAACTACGGGATGGATCCTCTATCCTCCATAATATCCAATATACCTACTTGTATAATTAGTTAACTTAACTTCTTCAATTGATATTTAATATCAATTAAAATGATAGAGTGGTTGAGATAAAAAATGGATAAGAAAATAAAAAAAAAAAAAAAACATAAAAAGAAAAATAACGATATTATGAAAGAAGAAATTAACTGAATGTGAGATGTGAAAATAAATCTTTGTGTTTCACTAAAGTAGTAGGTAATTAGATTATTCTAATATTTTTCTATTTAAATGTACATTATACGTTATTTTGCTTTATGTTATAATATAGTCTTGTATCATTATTCACTAACACATAAACACAACAATCACAAAGATAAAAGTTAGTGAACACCTTAGTGATTCAAATTTCTGTTGACTATTTGTCTTCTGTGTCCACTTATTTGTCCTTGTTCTTCTATTTTCATAACCATCGGCGTCGTATACATTAGAATCTTAAATAATTCTTTAACTATTAGTTCTATTTTAATGTTCAATTTTTTATTTTTTTTAATATTAGTTACAACTATTAACTTAACTATATGAATATATAATAATACGACTAGACTCATTACTTTATTATAATTCTTTTCAATTCAACTATTGTAACCTTAGGACAATTTTATTTAGCTTGAATATAAATATATATGCATATACATTTTGATATACCTTAATATTGTTTTAATGTTTATAGATGACCTATGGACAAATACGTTAGTGACATGACACGCGACCACACACGGTTCTACTCTGAACATCGTCGGGCAATTTGTCCTCACCTATTGTGTTAATTCTTTTTTGAAATAAATTCGGTTTCTATAAGTACGGATAGATCTTGAAAAAAATTCTATTCAGATATTTTTTTCCACACGGTTGTGTACACGGGAAATTGTTTTTCGGTAAATGTTATTAACGCTCCGTATCGCTAGACAAGCGTTCAGCAGAGGTTGCAAATTGTTAAAGGTTTAAGGACATCTTTTACTTTTGATTCGATAGATGTTTCATTTATTGAACGTCTCTCCATACACGATCGGTTATGACGTGTCTTCTAGCAGTTAGTGTTGTTTCGGGGGTCTCAGTCGGAAACTCTAGGAGAGACGTAACCCTTGTTTACTTGACGGGCCAAAGCTGTAATAGCTGCGTTTTTCTAACTCCTTCCAAGTTCCATGCATGTGATATAGGCCCATTTATATGTGCCCATTTTTGATCGGACCAGGGTCCAGTACTAGTAACTCTATCTTGAGTCGGACAAACTTAAATGGAGGTTTCGTGTTTAACTAGATATCTCAGAAGGAGGAATAATCGTCCCAATCCGGTATATAAAATATTCACATGTACGTTACTAAGAGCAGTCTCACTGTCGGCAGGTCATTAGCCATGTCTGATCTGACGCGTGAAGTTAGCTGTGATGTTCTGTCGGGAACAATACTGCATTTGTACTCCTTATAAACGGAACCCTAAAATTGACACGTAAAACCGAGCGTCTAGTTATTGAAGTTAATATTATGCTAATGACATTATTTACGGACGGTTATGTCTGCTACAAATTTGATAATGTGTCATCCTGTGTCGCTACATGTGATTACTTCTATTGCGGTCCTCAACCTGTATGGCACTCGAATTACTTCATTAATGTTGCTGAGGTCGCAAGTATTACATGTTTAGCTTCCTTTCATTACCATGGCTCCTGAGTTGTCCATGATGTTCGCTATACCCCTATTTCGCGTTTAATGATAAAACAAGCAACGAATGAGCTTTGAACAAGACAATCACCTTAATAATAACTTGATAATCGCACTATGATCTTCAACCGGACAAAATTACACTCACAGGAACATATTCTCAAGCGAAACAGTTAATTACAGCACACGGCTGGACCGGGAAGCTTCAATACGGCCAAAACCGTGCCAAACAAAAAGGAATTTCCCTAGACGCGATCCTTGCAAAACAGGCTGAAGAAGGCAGCTACAATGAAGAAATGAAACAAAGCACAGGTATTATACATAATATATGAACTAAAAATTCATTCAGACAGCGGAAAAACGAAAGGTGCCAAAACAATGTTTATTCACTTAGCTAAGATAGATTGTAAGCTTAAGGGGACGAAATGGCTTCATTCTAAGACAGGCTGTACGAAGGGACATAGGAAACAAGCCTTCATTGGGACATCGAAAGCCGAACGCTTCTGACGTATGTTTTGTTTCAGAGAGAAATCTATGAAACAATAGGAGATAATTACCAGAGACACAAATATTGATAATGTTCATGACGGCTGAAATAACACGAATCATAGATGTATTTGTAGAGATAGACAGGACTCCATTCGAATCAGAGGAAATGATGACAGCTATGAAGAAGGTTCATTCACAGGTTTTAAAGTCAAAGGGTTTAAAAGAAACAGAGTATTTAAGGATCCGCCAGGCATCATATTCGAGCTGTAAAGCGCTTTAAATTGTGTCAGTGCAAGAGCTATCTTTAAGGACAGACCCTGATGATCTAGCAGCAATAGTAATCTGCAATGTTGTTAAGGAACTGCGTAGACTTATTTGCAACATGTATGGAAAAACGGGGACAAAAACGGGTGGGACATCACTCCATCAGGAGTGGGAACAATAAGGGGAATAATGGTCGAAATGTTGGGGCACTTCAATGAAAAGGGGATTCTTCGCAGACTTGCAATTTAATTGGAGAGGTGGGACAATCACTCCTTCTCTCTCTCAGTTAGACACTGAGCTAATATATTGTTAAGAAACTTGAGGCCAGGAATATATTATAACATGAGGATATTTAGCGCATAAGGCAGTGAGAGACATATACTAGAAACTGAGGATAAAGAAAGAACAAGCAGGATTTAGTAAATGGAACATGCAAAGATGTTGATAGACTGTACTTAATATTATTGCAAATCCTCTCAGGGAAAATTATTAGTAGCAGTGGCTCAGAATGGCAATGGACAGCTTTTAACACTAAATTTTGCTGTTGATTTTGGGAAAAAAGCTGTTTTGACAGCATTACTTAGGACTGTTTATGGATAAATATTGAGCGGCTTATGGGAATTCCAAGCTGCATCAGGTGTCTAAATCGCTATAAAATAAGCCCTCTCTATGACTCAACTTTACGTGTAGTGTTGGGGCAGAGCAACACGCTAAACCTTCGAGGCTGGAAGACAGGAGTAACGACAGGGATTGCCCCTTATCAAAACTACTCTTTTTTTATACAGTCATAGACTGGGTGTTGCGACAGACAACAGAGGCAGCCCAAGAGGAATAAGATGGACTACCATCTTTCTCTACATTGGAAGTATTCTGGGATATAATGCAGATGACTCCCAATTGCACTGCTGGACACTAAATTTACACATCAACACTAATCCACGGAACAAAAAAACGGATAGATAGACTCTAATTAATATTTGAGCCAGCACGGTGGGACTATGTAACATCATTTAATGATAGTCTGTCTGAGCTGAGCGTCATTGACTCGCTCAAATGTAGAAGCAAACCCCTGAGGCCCATACATCATGGTCAGTAAGGATTGAGTCAGCACAATTAGGTTTACAGTCCAGATACCTTCACATATCCCTGAGGAAAAAGCATAGTTAACACAACCAGGACCGGTGGGGACGGTGGGGCAAGGACTTCAAAGACATCAGACTTCAGACATGAATGGCTAAAGAAGTGGGGGGGGGGGCTAAAGAACGCCTGGAATTCTTTAGCCACTACAGCTTTTAGCACAAATAAAATTATGATTTATACACCGTGGATTGTCCTCCCAAAGTATCTGTGACCAACTCTATGCATCCAAAATGCTGTAAAGAATTTTTAGACCAGAGGATCGCGATGCTCAACAAAATTCTGGACTCTTTTCACACAACATGTGTCATGGTGCACGAGAGAATGCTGCGAGAGTCTCTGAGAAGGATCATATGTCATAAAAAAAGTTCACTACTTTTCTCAAACAAAGAACAGAGAGCCCTAGATGAAAAAAGGCATCAAACCTTCAGGAAAAGTAAGAAAAGAGGTATCTTCACGGCATTTCATATTTGGTTCCGAACCGTATCTAATTCCATCACCAAAACCCTAGTATCTGCTTACCTCGTATAGCATGATGCATAGAGGGACATGCACAACCCATCATAGTGCTGGCAAGGGGACGCCGCGTGCTGGGTTGGTTTAATCCGTCCACTAGATAAAGAGCAGTACCCCGCGATTGCACATCACAAGATACAGCTTTGTTTTGGAGTCCCCTGAAGGAACATGACTGTAAGATTTAAGGTGAAGACAATTATAAGTTTTAGGATTGAAAAATAACATAATTTAGTTCATCAGTACGTTTTTTTTTTTATACAATAACTTTTAACATAGGAGGAAAGCTAAATAATTGATAGATTAAGCTCCAGGTTTATTTCATCTTCTCTGGCATATTTCATTCACAAATTATCATCATTTGGTTTATTTCTTCCCATTCTTCATCTTCGTTTGTTTTCGTTGTCGATGACGAGATGTCGCCCAAAAATGTATTCATTAATTCTTTTGCGTATGAATATAACATAGCATTTTGGAGGTACATGAGTAGAGTAGAAGATTGACAGAGCGGTTAGCTATATATATATATATATCCTACATTTAATGATTCTCAGTGTGAAATTGTGAGTTAGTTGTTTAGATGACTCATTGAGAATAATTTGTAAGATTAAATATATTCATCACCACTAGTTTTTGTAGCCCCCCCTCCTCCCCCCACGCTTTCAATGGAACAAGGAGCCACATACACAGCTCATATTAGTCGCCTTTTACGACATGCTTGAAGGTGCAGTAGTGATATTCAATCTTGATCTCCTCCGAGACCCGGGGTAACTATACAGGGCTTGCTTACATTTCCTGCCGTAAGACTACATGAATATTTTAGTGCAGACATCCTGCAACCAAAAAGCTACAGACTTTTATAAACGGGTGCTTGCGTAGAATAGAAGGACTGAAATGGTATGATAAAGTCACAAATGTGGAATTGATGACAAGAACCAGACAAGTGCCAGTGGAACAAGAGTTGAGAAGAAGACTCTGGCGATGGGTAGGACACACATTGAGGAAACCTGTTGATAGCATTACAAGGCAGTCCTTGTTCTGGAATCCACAGGGAAAGAGAGGCAGAGGTAGACCAAAAACACACGGAGAAGAGAACTGGAAACAGAGGTGAAAATGATGAGGAAAACATGGAAAGAACGTGAGCGGATGGCACAGGACAGGAAGACGTGGCATGTGTTTGTTGAAGGCCGATGCTCCTTGGGAAGCTAAAAGGTATTGATTGATTTGTGCTGCAAGAGAAGCAATGACAGTTGTAGTTCCATGCTCTATAAGAAAGGAAAACAATGACGTCAATGACTATGTTAGTATTGTTTGTTTGTTTAGAGAGAAATATAACGCACCCAAGAGCAACGTCCGACTTCATCACTGGCGCTGGCTACACTTCAGTAAACATGTCACAGAAATCACAAACATGAAACAGCTAAAAAAACAAAACCGAAACGAATAGAAATCAGTAATTTGGAAAGCAAAGAAATAATATGCGTATGTGAAGTAGTCAAGAAAACGTACGAACCAAATGCAGAACTAGAAGAGAAAGGCAGCAAAGAATAACTAGTAATGCTTTGTGTGATTTTGAAACCACAAAGTAAAGGCAAAAATAAAGCAGAAAAAAACCTTTGCAAAAGCTAGACATAATCAAACAGAGACCGGAAAAGCATTATCTACAGCAGTAATTACTACATGGCCAGCAGATGTCTAATCTAGTGGTCGAAAAATTCAATACAATTTTTTAAAAACAAATTATGGGAAGCAAATAAAAGATACATACGAGATTTTAGCTACAACTTAGCTACAACAAATGATTCAGACAGAAACTCAGAGTTCAGTGCAACAAGAAAGTGTAGATGGTAAAAAATAGCTTCCCAAAATACTAAACCCAAGCGGAAAATTAAATGTTATATTCATCCAAGTAATCAGTAATATCACGAAAGTAATCATGTTAATTTATGAAACTGAGGTAGTTATAAAGAATAACCTAAGACATTATGTGAGCAGGATTAGATGGTGCAACAACACAATCCATAAATAATTGTAGTCGAATTAAAGTTAGATGGTTAGATAGGATAATTAATTTAGCAATGCCAGAATGATAAGGTACAGACTTTAGGACCTAAAAATCGTATAAAATTATAAACCCGATTGTAAGTCGAATGAGTTTTTCGTCAATTCTGAATTTCAACAGTGCATTAACATTTCCTTGGCTTTTTGCAAATTTTAAAAATTCACTTTCAGCTTAACCTTTTCCAGTTTAAAACACTTGAAATCGTGTTCAAGGCGTAATTCAGTTGAAATTTGTGGACTTAATGGGAGTTCAAACTTGTATTACTTAACCAGTGTGCGGCGGTAAGGGCTGGGGCGGCACACTGACTGTTTTCATACTTTTTCTTTACTCGAATATAAGTCGGGGGTACGTTCTTTAAGGTCCAAAAAGGGGAAAAATGTCTCGACTTATACTTAAGTGTATACGGTAATTGGCTTTTCTCTGGTTTATGTGTTAAAGTGTGTTCGACTGTTACACCAGATTTACTACTACATCATTGTGTATGTGTGTATGTGTGTGTATGTGTGTCCTTTTTAACGTTCAATTTTCATATCAGAGTTTAAAAAAAAATTAAACGTAGCACCATAACAGATACTGCCGTAGGGGAGCGGAGTATACATCACTATACTAGGTCAAGCATCGAGAGCTGGGGTGACCAGTTCCTTTCCTCGCTGCCTGTTCCTTCCCTACCTCAAGCGCAAAGTCAGAAACTAATTTACAGCTGGGTAGACTGGAGCGTGACTTTACCGTAAACTGAACTCGGCACCTTTGTCGCTAGAGACCAGCGCACTAACCACTCTGTCAATGTGGCACTCCATATCATAGTTAATAGTTTGGTTTATCCTTTCCCTTGTGACATCAAGGAATGTTTGGACGGACATGACCTTGTCATTTTTTGTGG
This sequence comes from Oreohelix idahoensis, assembly GCA_024509875.1. Taxonomy (NCBI): domain Eukaryota; kingdom Metazoa; phylum Mollusca; class Gastropoda; order Stylommatophora; family Oreohelicidae; genus Oreohelix; species Oreohelix idahoensis. The sequence goes on along the minus strand of JAMPIV010018066.1, from coordinate 219,051 downwards.
CGTACAATTCAGATAGGTTGTACATGGGACTGCAAACCTCATCACGCCAAACCTACTGATACAGGAACTATATCTGCAAGAGCATGTGCAGGTTTAACATAGGCTTCCTGCAGCGGGACAAGCTACTTTGGTATCTCCGTGCACCGTAAAGAGAAAAACAGGGAAATAAGATGAGATAAAGCACGATTATATTCGGTTGGTGATTGTTGTTTTCTTCTCCGGCCGGGATTAGATTTTCCAGCACTCATTGAGAGTGGTTTGTAAGGCTTGCTAATAAAATCAAAGTTAAAATAAAATACAACATTCCTAGTTTAGAAATTTGTTTTAGTGAAGATATAAAGAAAACAGTCGCATTGGCAAAGCTGCAGCTACCTTTGCCCGCCTCACATCGCGTGTTTGGGGAAACTCCAAACTCACAACGAACACCAAAGCTGCGGTATATAACGCATGCGTCACCTGCACATTTCTATATGGCAGCGAGACACGGACAACCTATGCTAAGCAAGAAATAAGGCTCAATACCTTCCATCCACGGTGTCTACGCCACATCCTCGGCATTTCGCGGAGAGATAAAGTAACAAATGTCGAGGTGGTGTCACGTGCTGGCCTTCAAATCATGTATACACTGCTTAGACAACGCAGACTACGCTGGCTTGGCCATGTCCGACGCATGGAAGATGATCGCATCCCGAAAGATATCTTCTACGGACATCTGGCAGATGGCAAAAGAACAGTTGGGCGACCGCAGCTGAGATTCAAAGATGTGTGCAAGAGAGACATGAGGGCACTGGACATAAATCCAGCAACGTGAGAGGATGAAGCTGCCGATCGCCCCAAGTGGCGATGCTATTTACGGCGCCACCCCAGATTAGGCGAAAAGAATCTCACACAACAGGCAGAAGAGAGGAGAAAACGTTGAAAGAAGCACCAGGAAAATAAGCAGCTGAAGACTATCACCTCAGGGGCGCATACCCATGGTCAGTAACGACTGAAGGGCTATTATTATTATTATTATTATTATTCTATAAAGAAAAGTATAGAACATTTTCATACATACGTTCTAGTTCATATGTGGTTTGTTTTTTTAAACTTTAGCATTTTTTACGATTATCAACAAGGGGACTTTAGAAATATGTTCTAATATAAATATATATATTTTTCTTAACCAGCGGCACTTGGGTTTTCAGCCATTCGGCCCAATGACATGTCATTGCTAGGCTGGGGAGCCTGTGAACTTTCCTTCCAATTTGGTCAGGAGCTTCGCTCCGTCCCATCTACAGAGGGTTTATCACGGGAGCCGTTCCGGTTATTCAGTCAAAATCCTGGTCGATGACACTGCTTCAAATGCCCACACCCAGGCTTGAACACTTGAACGCCAGCGATTTGTGGTAACCATTACACCAGCGCGGCTCCCGTTCTAATATATAAATAAGATGATAAAGCACGTGCACACTTTTGATTTAGTAAATGAGTGTTTTTTTTATCTTTAGCATTCTTAACCTGATCAACAACCGGACTTTAGAAATGCTCAAGACGAACTGGTGGAATATGGATAAGAAGGAGTGTCCTCAGTTAGATGATGAAAGCGACGGAATCAGCATTCGTAACATAGGTGGCGTTTTCTTGGTGATTGTGATAGGATCTGGTCTGTCACTAATCACGATGGCGTTCGAATGTTATTGGTACAGGTGAGATTTGAAATCGATGGTTGGCTGCGTCAGTTCAGTGGTTGATCATATCATCTCAGTAGTTTAGTGTGGCAGTTCATTGGTTGATTGTGTCATCTCAGCAGTTGACTGCATCATTTCAGTGGTTGCTTGTATGATCTCAGGGGTTTACTGCATCATTCAGTGGTTGACTGTGCCAGTTCAGTGGTTGTTTGTGTCATCTCAGCGGTTAGTAGTATAGTAGGGAGGTTACGGGTCGTATTTCTGGCGGATGTTCGTGACTATTATATAGTAAAATATTCCGATCGATTCCGGCGGATGCGCGTGACTTTTATATAAGGAAAAATATTAGCTCAATAATGGCGGGTGTGGGTTAGTAGGTAGGTTGTGTATGACTTAACATTGTGTTGTGTACTGTGATGGTATTTTTTATATAAAAATCGATAATGGCGGCGTAGGTTACTAAGGGTTTTTTTTTTAAGGGAGAGGGTATTGACTTTGGCTGGCGGGGGTGACGACTCATGTGTGTGTTGGGATGTAGCTGGCGGGTGTGGGTGGTATTGCTTTTGATTTTGTCTGGTGTTTTGTGTGTATGACTCAGCAGTGCGTTGTTATGTTTTATTATTTAGGTGTTACAATATATATATATATATATATATATATATATATATATATATATATATATATATATATATATACTTATATATAGATATATATATATATATATATATATATATATATATATATATACGAGGCGCGTTTTTTAAGTAATTCCCGTTTTAAAATAATAAAAAAACCATCATATATAAAAATGATCTATTCCAGCCAAAAGTGGACCACACATTAACATTATTTCTCAACATAGTCACCATTGACTTCAACACATTTTTGGTATCGTGGCACCAGGTTCTTAGTTCCAGTGTCAAGGAAGTCTGCTGCCAGTGTCTTGAACCATTCATTAACGCCTGTCTGCAGTTCATCATCAGTTTCAAACTGCTGGGATGCCAGCCACTTCTTTAGGTGCATGAAAAGGTGGTAATCACTTGGCGCGAGATCGGGACTGTAGTGCAAGTGGTCAAAAATTTCCCAGTGACATTTTTGCAACAATTGAACAGTTCGATCTGCGGTGTGAGGTCGAGCATTATCGTGCAAAAACACAATCTCAGTGGACAGCAACCCACGTCTTTTGTTATGGATGGCACGTCTAAGTTTTATCAGTGTCACAATAAGAATTGGCATTAACTGTCTTTCCATGTTCAAGAAAATCAATAAACATGACCCCTTCTTTGTCCCAGAAAACAGTGGCCATGATCTTTTTGACAGAAGGTGCTATCTTAAACTTCTTTGCTTTCGGGGACCATGAGTGTCGCCACTGCATCGACTGTTGTTTTGATTCGACGTTTGTGTAGGAAATCCAGGTCTCATCTGCAGTAACAATGTGGCCCAAAAATTCATCTCCTTCATTTCGATAGCGCTGCAAAAATTTTTGAGCCGAAGCCAGGCGTTTCTGCTTGTGTTCATCGGTTAACATTTTCGGCACCCATCTGGCGGCAGACTTCCTTGACACTGGAAGTAAGAACCTGGTGCCACGATACCAAAAATGTTTTGAAGTCAATGGTGACTATGTTGAGAAATAATGTAAATGTGTGGTCCACTTTTGGCTGCAATAAATCGTTTTTATATATGATGGTTTTTTAATTATTTTAAAACGGGAATTCTTAAAAAACGCGCCTCGTATATATATATATATATATATATATATATATATATATATATATATATATATATATATATATATATATATATATATATATATATATATATATATATATATATATATATATATATATATATATATATATATATATATATATATATATATATATATATATATATTGTAAAACTTTTGCCTCGTTTTGGCGAGGCGCGTCCCGTTCAACCTAGTCGGTTATATTAGGGCGCATGTCCAAATATAAAAGACCCTTAGGTCTGTGATTTATTGATGATATATATATATATATATATAATATATATACATAATATATATTTATACAACATAGATAACAAAGGTCACGGTTTTTTAATAGAAGTATATATTCAATATCAAGTGTTTTTGTTACAGCTTCTGCCCAGAACAAATATATAAAAGTATGAATTAAATTAGAAAGTTACATGTAATTTGTTGGGTTAAGTTAGGTTCGTGGGAGTTGAGTGTGCAATTGGAGTTGGCTTTTATATAAGGAAAAATATTAGATCAATAACGGCGGGGTGGGTTAGTAGCGATAAGTAACGTAGGTGTAATTATTGTTGTTAGCTGGTCGGTGGGGTTTTTTAAGTGAGAGTGTGGGGGTTATTGACTTTGGCTGGCGGGGGTGACAACTCATGTGTGTGTGTGTTGGGTTTCGCTGGCAGCCGGGGTGTGAGTGGTATTGCTTTTGGTTTTCTTGATGTTTTGTGTGTAGGTGTTTTAATTGTATGACTCAGCAGTGTGTTGTTATGTTTCTTTATACAATATATATGTATACATATATGTAGCAAAATATGCGAGAATAAACGCTCAATTCAGTACGATTTAGGCATAAAACGATAATAAATACATTAGCCCGCATGTGTCTGATGGTTGTCATCTTCGAAGCCAGCACCGCTGCCTTTTGCACAGTGCTAAGCCTAGAGAACGATTTCACGGAAAAAGTCTGACACGCTTTAGTTTCGTTTTTTATAATATTTAACTTTGCCCAATCTGCTGTATGCACTTTGTAGTCTAGCCTTACAATTAACTATTGGCGGAAGAGTGCCGCAATATAGCTATCTGAAGTAACACTTTCTGTCAACTTTGTAGCAAAATTAGTAGGAATCCTTACATTTTTTGGTAATATTACACGATACAATGCTAACTAGTAACGCAAATCTTAAACCCGCTCCGTCTAACCCCCGCTTCGCACACAGTCTGCAACGCATATATTCACACTGCGAAAAAGCCAGCCAAGGCATAACCACGCAGACAGTTTTATTTCCTCTTCGTGGTAGCATTTCTGATGAAACTAGAACAAGTTAGTTATTTGAAAAAATACATGATCGCAAGATGAAGGAGGGAAAGATGGCGGACTTGTGTAAAATTTTAGTTGACGATGGACGATGACAAAAATTGGAAATTTTAAACCATTATGAAGTTCCCCATAAGAATTATATGGTAGTATGACGTAAAGTTAGCTGAGTAAGAATGTACTTTAAAATATATGATATTCCCAGTATTAGAGAAGTTATTGAAGAAATACTAATCTCTAAGACCACACGACCAGACACACTGGCGTTCCTGCTCATGTTTTTTTTGGTAACGTTAGGGGGACGCGAGCTGGAAAAAGAGGCAGGGAGGTACATTCAAATTAGCTTGAGGTGAACAGAGTATGAATGGGAAAGGGAAACGGTAGGAGAAATGTAATCCTAAACGTGATATCTTTTGTATTTGGCATGACTAGAGCAGACTAGCCAGTCGACCACCAGTTATTCAAAATTATTTTGGTTTTTCATTCAAAGTGCTTTTGAATTCAAGTAGTAGAACGTTACGATTGGCTAGTGCTGGTAGATATTAGTAAAGGCTTTGATTATTCATTGCCAGTTGACCTAAAATTTGTATACAGATACGCTGAAAAACAGCTGTGTTAATTGTAAACTTAAATAAAGAATAAATTCACAGTCTGTGCAGTCTGGAGGAAGCTGAGGGCATTTCTTCACAAAATCAGCGTCATTTGTTTATATATTTCTTGATTGTGGTAAGGATATTTTCTGAACTTTAATATGTTTGGTCCAACTACAAAGTTAGATACTGCTATTGGGGAAAAAGTGAAGGACATGGCGGAAGCAGACATTGTTGAGTCCTCACAGTAAACGGTGTCTAACTGATGTATGTTGTTATGATTATGTTGACATATTATTGTATTAAAATAGTTTAGCAAGCCTCTGTGTTCAATGAACACTGTTAACATGCCTGAAGCAAATAAAAGTGTAAAGAAAAGAAGAGAAGATCATAACACAGGAAATGTGGTTACTCCACATTACTGTATGGAGGAAAAGTATGTGAACGTACAGTGGCGTATCTACTATAAGGACTTGAGGTGTGGTTACAACCAGGTGGGAGTCCTGTACAATTCAGGGCGAGTGCATTTGTAAGGCACGCGAGGCTGACCCCATACCCACGTAGGGAATTAAGTGTTAGAATAAATGATCAGAGATAAAAGGCCAGGGTGTCCTTTTGTTGCAGAGGGTCTATGTTTCTGTTGCCGGCTGGTGACAGGAAACCTGCTGAGTGCTTATAAACGCCAACCAGTCTCCAACCAGACTTATATGCTGTCGAATATCCAGTAGGAGCTTTGGCGATTGTTGAACTTGAAATTTCTGCAACTACCCATCGTATTATCTTACAACAAGGACTCTCAGGTGAAGAGTAAAACAGCTGGGGCATCTCTGACAGTTTCTTGTGTTTCAAAATATTACACAGGAATTTTATGGGGGTATGAGGAACTACAGCCCTCATATACAGTGACTCTCCCGGTAGATAACTAAAGTGAACTAATTTAATATTCCATACAGGAAGAACATTTTAAAATACATAATAACTTTTAGTTATTGGGCAGATTGTCCCAACAGTTTTAATTGTTCCTTTTCTTTAAACTATCTTGTCCTTATTTTCAAAGACCTGTCCACAAGCTATGAATGGACAGGCAAAATAAATTGTAAATATTCGTTCAAAGAAAAACTTAACTGCTAGTTATTAACTTCTTTTATAGAAACTTAAAGTGTTTGATTGTTGTGTACCATCATTCATTTCTCCTCTAGATACTAGGTACACCATACACCATACACTAGAGCCAGAAGATTGACAGTGTGAGACCTAGGGAGGTAGCGTTAGGTTCAATGTACATAATTCATCATCATCATCTATAGAGTCAGAGACCTACATGTGCTTGACCTCACACGGTTATAGCAGACACCTTTTCATTCTTTTTAGGATACCATCATAACCTCTCCAGCAAAATCAACTTTGCTACAATATATACAACATATATACATATAGACAACATTCATACGATATTTATACATACAATATATACTACTCGTCAAAAGTCACGGGCCATCCTATTATTTTCAATACACTTTTATATTAGCGCATAGAATGATTAAATGAAGGAAGTTTTTAGTAAATATAAGTGCAATATTTTCCTCTGACAGTCCTCTATGCACTTTAAGCATGAAAACAACTCACCGACAACCTGGTGATCACGTGCAATTTGGTTTGCTGACTATAAATTTACATTTTTAATCTATTTTTTCAAACTTCCGTACAACCAAACAGGTGAAGTAATCGTGCTGATTGACATTCCACTTGCAATGGCGACTTTTCATGAACAGAGTTCACTCTTAATTTGTTTTACAATCAGCAGACTTAGGGAAGTTTCATCACTTGCAAAAACCACGCCACCGAGAATAAGTCTTGACACCTTACAACGAATGAGGGCTATAGAGTGGGTTGAAAGTGGTTTATCTGTCCGTGAGGTTGCTAGACGGCGTGCAGTGTCACACTCTACTATCCAAAGAATTTTGGAGAAATTTCAGGCCACAGGAGGTGTGGAGGATCGCCACCGGCCAGGTCGTCCTAGATGCACCAATAGACATGATGACCGGTACCTCTTGTTGTCAGCCCTGCGCCATTGAACAGTGACTTGTTCCACTCTAAGATGACAGCTGAGACAAACTGTAAACGTTAATGTCAGTCAAAGCACCATTCGCAGACGTTTACATGAATTTGGACTGGCTGCTCGACGTCCTGCAGTCAGAATTCCTCTTACTCCTGCTCATCGCAGAGCCCGTGTTGCTTGATGTCGCGAGCACATCCGATGGACAAGGCAACACTGGAGTCAAGTTCTCTTCACTGATGAATCTTGCTTCACTGTGTCATTCAATGATGGCAGGATTCGAGTTTGGAGACGACCAGGAGAGCGATTTACTGATGACACAATTCGAGAGGTGGATCGTTATGGTGGGGGTTTCATGTCTGGGGAGGCTTCTACAGATACGGCAGGACCCCACTCTACATCATCCAAGGCTACTTGACCGGCCCTAGATACCAGAACGAAATCTTGAGACCAATTGTTCAGCCTGCTCTGGAGGCCATAGGTGGTAATGCCATCCTCCAAGATGATAACGCTCGACCCCATCGAGCTCGTGTGGTGAATGAGTTTATTCAGCAACATGGGATCATCAGGATGGCATGGCCAGCTCATTCACCTGACCTTTCTCCGATTGAGCACCTCTGGGAAGTCTTAGGTCAAAGACTGTCAACAAATCACCCCCTGCCAATAGATGTTGCACAGCTGACTGCATTTCTCCTTCAGGAATGGCACGCTGCTCCTCAGGATACTCTTCGGACTCTTGTGGACCCGATGCGTCTACTCTGTCTTGAATGCCTTGCTGCAAACAGTGGTCATACCCGATTTTGAAATGTCTATTGTCCAATATCTATTGTGTGACTTTTGAAAAGCTGGGTGACACACTTCACAGCTTCATTGCGTTTGAATGTGTGTTTCCATTTCTTTACGTGACATGTCAATTTGGTATTCAATAAATGACGTTTTGATTTATACCAATTAACAAATTAACGGTGAAAGACCAACGAAGGAAGAAATAAAGAAAGCCATAAAGCTTCTAAGAGATGGAAAAGCGTCTGTACCTGATGGCATTCCAGCAGAGGCCATCAAAGCAGATATCGACACGGCTACAGAGATGTTATATAAATTACTTGGTAAAGTCTGGGAAAAGGAAGAGATACCAGCAGAATGGAAGGAAGGATATCTGGTTAAGTTGCCTAAGAAGGGAAATTTTACAAGAGTGCACAAATTATAGAGGAATAATGTTACTATCAGTGCCAGGAAAAGTATTAAACAGGATTATCCTTGAGAGATTAAAAGAGTCCATAGACAAGAAACTGAGAGATGAACAAGCAGGTTTTCGACAAAACAGATCATGTACAGACCAGATAGCCAGTTTGAGAATAATAGTTGAACAAATTCTGGAATGGAATTCACCACTATACATCGGATTTGTGGACTACGAAAAGGCATTTGACAGTGTAGACAGAGAATCACTTTGGAAATTGTTGAGGCATTATGGAGTTCCCCTGAAGATCATTAATTTAATAAAGAAAACATATGAAGACATGACATGCAGAGTTCTTCACGAAGGACAGCTTACAGAACCGTTTGGGATAAGAACAGGAGTGCGACAGGGATGCCTCTTGTCTCCATTTCTTTTCTTGCTAGCAATAGATTGGGTTATGAGATCATCGGCAACACACAACAGAAATGGAATCCAGTGGACTCTGACTAAGCAGTTGGATGATCTGGATTTTGCTGATGACTTGGCTCTTCTGTCCCATAGCCGTAATCAGATGCAGGACAAATTGAAAACACTCGAGGAGAGGTCACAGCAATTGGGTCTAAAAATACACAGGGAAAAGACAAAAATAATGCGAATAAATGCAGGTAATAACAGGGTTGAACTTGAAGAAACACCAATACAAGATGTAGAATCATACACATATCTTGGCAGTAATATAGACAAAGTTGGAGGGACAGACAGCGATATCAAAATAAGAATACACAAGGCAAGAGGAGCTTTCATTGCATTGGGAAATATATGGAGATCAAGAGAAATAGGATCCAACACGAAAATAAGAATCTTCAACTCAATGTGAAGTCAGTCCTATTGTATGGCTCAGAGACATGGAGAACAACAAAGACAACAACCAAAAAGCTACAGACTTTCATAAATGGGTGCTTGCGTAGAATAGAGGGATTAAAATGGTATGACAAGGTTACCAACGTGGAACTGATGACAAGAACTAGACAAGTGCCAGTGGAACAAGAAATGAGAAGAAGACGATGGCGATGGATAGGACACACACTGAGGAAACCTGTTGATATCATTACAAGGCAGTCCTTGTTCTGGAACCCCCAGGGCAAGAGAGGCAGAGGAAGACCAAGAAGTACATGGAGAAGAGAGTTGGAAACAGAGGTGAAAATGATGAGGAGAACATGGAAAGAACTTGAGAAGATGGCACGTGACAGGAGGACTTGGCATGTGTTTGTTGAAGGCCTATGCTCCTTTGGGAGTGGAGGGTTATGAAATATATATATATATATATATATATATATATATATATATATATATATATATATATATATATATATATATATATATATATATATATATTATATATATATATATATATATATATATATATATATATATATATATATATATATATATATATATATATATATATATATATATATATATATATATACCCTTCAAAAGAAGTTAAGGACCAGTAGGTGAAAATGACCCAAATATAATAAAAATTATAAAAATTATATTTCATTAGCAATTAATCTGACATTGATTTTCCTCGAACAACAAACATTCAACACGTGCTGCGTGGGCCACCAGCATACCGTGTGGCTAGTGTTTAGCTCAGCAAGCACGCTGAAAAAATGCTGCTGAGACACCAAAATGTGGGTTTCTTTAATGATGTCTGAGCATGAAAAAAATACCTGCTATTCCAAAAATGCGTGCTGCATGTGGATATTATATAATAATATATATATATTATATATATATATATATATATATACTTTTTTAAAATAGAATTTTTTTACGAAACGAAATGTCAATCTAAATCTCTAGTGTCAGACGCTTCTTTGTTTCTTCGGTGGTGATTGTAGATTAAAGACAGCATCCGGGTGATTGTCTATGGTTGGCGTTGATGTAGGGGACAAGGGTTTATGTTGTTAAGAGGACACCAACTCGGTTCTGGGAATATTGGTTGATAACAACTGGAGTTGATGTGGTGGTCAAACGTGTTACTGTTACAAGTAGTAGGACAGGTATCTGTGTTTGGTGACTGTAGGCGGTCAAATTCGGCGAGGATTTCACCCTGTAAAGCTAACAGATGTTCAAACTCAGGGCGAGTCAACGTAATGCCGATTTTGGTAGGAAACTTTAGATATGATTCACCAAAGTATTTTCGCACGTGTAGTAAAGACTGGTCTCGGTAAAAACTTACAGACGCGGCCTTCAGCCCACCCATCAATGGTTTAAGCATCTAATCACTTCTACGCATATACACCCAGTTTGTGAGAACGGTGCCGGGGGTAGTCATCTTTAGTGAGTTGTGCTCTCTAGTGTCTGGGCGCTGGTCTCCCAAGTGTCTATTGATATGTAGGAAAACAAGGTTAATCTGGTTTCTGAAACGTGTGCAGACATGTTGCTCTCTAATAGGGGGCTGATTAGTCGAAAAACTAATCGATCGTAGACGTGTTGTCTAGACAAAAAGGACAGTAGGACGCGTTGCATAGTACCAGGTTAGTAGGTTACTAAGGGTGTTTTAGTGTAGGTATTGATGAGAATATAGGGTGGTGAGAGGTGAAGGGATGTAATTATCGGAGTCAACTATTCTTGTGATGTAAAAATATGACAGAGAATTTCCGTTGTTGGGTGAATGTAATTACATATTGATACGGGATCTGGTCCACGGGGTAGTTTTTCTTTATTATTTATATTATATCATGAGTAATAAGTCTACTCAGGCCAATGTCCATCTAGTGGTATGTAAGTGACCCCGCACAAAGCCGTATTCTCCAACATAAAAAATACTGGCAATGGCCAGGCTGGACAATTCCAAATAGACAGTTTTATTGAACACAACGAGCCTCCGTAGAGATATATGCCATATGCAGACTAGATTATGGCGTCAACTAGACACTCCTTAGTGTCGCTGTACAGGCTGAAACCGGAACACGGTCGATGCCATTTTCATCCATTTTTAATAAAATTCAAACACGCACGTTCTTTTACCGCTAGTTATGAAACCCGATCGATGGTCGGGGCAGACTTCGCGACGAAACCATTGATCGTATACTTTATAAAATTCCGTAGCATAGAGAGTCAAAAGGCTTCGGTTAGGGAGGGCTAAATATAGGCGGTCGGTGGTATCCATCTCGCATAGCTGGAAATTGGATCTAGCGACAAACATATCTAGAAAAGCGTAATAAAATTCTAACATGCCGAGTTTTGCGTATTGGTAGACGAAAAATCCTATCTGCAACGGAATTTACTTTTGTAAGACTAACATTTACCTTTATAAGACTAATAACATTTACTTTTGTAAGACTAACCCTGCTACTTATTTATGTTCACTTCATTGCAGACAAGCTCAAAACACAAGAGAGCAATAGTAGAAATTTATAAAAGAATCATTCCTTCGTTCGTGTGTTCGAACCACAAGAATTTAAGGTTTCACTCTTTTTACACTTGCGGAATCTGGTGATAGGGTTTTGGGCTTTCTTGGAATTCCAGAAGACTTTTCCAGCTCAGCGGGCGCAACATTGATAGAGGTCACATCAGACCCACTAATTAGCAGGTGATACCATGCTTACGAGTTGGATGGTTCTCTACACGATTACAAGAATTGAAAGCTGATTTTAGTCTTTACTCTGGCAAGGGCTGTTTGTCTTCTTGGCGTGAGTGAATTGTCACAGTGTTCTACTCTGGCTATGTCAAATATATCTTGAAACATTTTTTAAATATATTTATTACAATTAAAAAACCTTGGCCTTTGTTACCTATGTTGTAAAATATTGTATGTATATATGTATATATATATGTATATTTTATGTATAAATATCATATAAATGTTGTCTATATGTATATTTGTTGAATATATATATATATATATATATATATATATATATATATATATATATATATATATATATATATATATATATATATATATTGTAACACCTGAATAATGAAACATAACAACACACTGCTGAGTCATACACACAAAACACCAGACAAAATCAAAAGCAGTACCACCCACACCCGCCAGCTACACCCCAACACACACATGAGTCGTTACCCCCGCCAGCCAAAGTCAATACCCGAACTCATATGGGACAAGTAAAACCAATAAGGTTGTCAGCAAAGTTTTCACTTTGCCCAGCAAGCAGGTGTCTACGACATGCTGCACGCCTACACCTTTGCCTGGTGTAAATAGTCATACTCGAGTACAAAAGTATGATACATTGAATAGCATATATATATATATATATATATATATATATATATATATATAATATATATATATATATATATATATATATATATATATATATATATATATATATATATATATATATATATATATATATATATATATATATATATATATATATATATATATATATATATATATATATATATATATATATATATATATATATATATATATATATATATATATATATTATATATATATATATATAATATATATACAATATATTATACAACATACAACATAGATAACAAAGGCCAAGGTTTTGTAATATATATATATATATATATATATATATATATATATATATATATATATATATATATATATATATATATATATAGTATAAATATGTTGTATAAAGAAACAACACACTGCTGAGTCAAACACTTAAAAAATACCATCACAATACGCAACACAATGTTAAGTCATACACAACCTACCTACTAACCCACACCCGCCATTATTGAGCTAATATTTTTCCTTATATGAAAGTCACGCGCATCCGCCGGAAATACGACCCGTAACCTTCCTACTATACTACGGCGGTTGACTGCGTCAGTTCAGTGGTTGGTTGTATGATCTCAGGGGTTGACTGCATCAGTTCAGTGGTACACTGTGTCAGTTCAGTGGTTGGTTGTGTCATCTCAGTGGTTGATTGCATCAGTTTAGTAAGTATATGCATTAACTGACTAGGTGACTGTATTAGCTCAATGTTGGTTGCATAAAAGGCTAACTTAGACTTTCTTGGCATGAAAATGGTTCTACTAAAAATATAATTGCCAATGAGAAAGAAAGAAAGATGTTCGATTATATGTAGATCCTCGCCTCATGTAGAACTCGGTGTCTCTGAAGAGACAAACACAAATAAAGAATAGGCCTACTGCGCGCACATGCATGTCGTACTAGGGGACCATTATGAGGTTGACACAGTCTCTGTGTAGCTTAATCAAGTGTATGCCTGAAGGAATGTAGTCAAGCTACATCACACTATGACTAGATGGGTAGTATATATCACTAATTCTTTTTTTTTTCTTCTTGTCTTCAACATCAGGTACAGACCAGAACGTCGCCGCAAGACCTTAGCAAACGCCTCTGGCCGGACTCAACTGACAACATCAATAACTCCAACCAGCGATAGCATTAACCCAGACAACACCATGAAATCAATCACAGAATATGCTGGACACACGACTCATTTTGGACAAGATACGGACTATGTTCCTACAGGTTTTGAGCTCAGCGAGAATGGAGTCAATGGGTACATAAACACAGGTTACGAGCAGACAGAGAGATTTTAAGTCCAACGATTTTATTTGTAATTATTCTATACGTAATTTTTTTTCTCACCTTACACCAATAACTGTAACAATTCTGCTGTTTTAAATATGAGTTTCAATAATTAAATTCGTGTGATAAATGCATGTGTTTGTTTAACGTTAGACGTGTTTTGTTTAACGTTAAACGTGTTTTTGTTTAACATTATACGTGTTTTGTTTAACGTTAGACGTGTTTTGTTGAACGTTAGACGTGTTTTATTGAACGTTAGACGTATTTTCATTCTCTACGTCAGTTTACATGTATCGTTATGTTTTAGAAATGGACTCATATAGATATTATGGGGGGAAAAAAAATATATGTCCTAATAACTGTGCTGTCGGAGGATGTCTGCGATGTTGTCTATCCATCTGCTTCTTGGTCATCCCCGTGCTATGAAACCAGATCTCCTACTGTTGTATGCAAATAAACAAAGATTATTTACTAGACACAGTATTAAGGTCTTTGTCCTGTGTAATCTGACCTACACTGTATTATCGGGGGACAACAGAAGTGATTGCGTCATTAATTAGGCTGGATCGCCCTAGGTACATATCCGGAGTTACGTGCTGCGAATCACGCTCAGGACCCCTGCATACGAAGCACTATTTTTGTGTTGCCTAGTTGACGGGGAGGATAGTGTGATTCTCTTCCGTAGCTAGGCAGGGATGCCGTTGGGAAGGTCCTGTGTTCGATTCTCCGGTAAGTCACTCACTTCTGTTGTTTTTCTGTTGTCTAGTTTTCTCACGAGCGCCTGAAACATAACTTTATGTGTGTAATATTTTTTCATTTCTTGTTGTAGGCACGTAGCGGTAGTTTATCATTCTGCATTCTCATGAGATGGCCAAACCACTTAACTTTCTGGTTCTCTATTTACTCGTAGCTGAACGCTTATATTCAAAGTCGCATTGTAGATTCCCAGCTAGCAGATCAACAATAGACATGATCTTTTCTCTCCACCCACTTCAGGAAAAATCAATAGGGCAGAAAAAGCCTTTATTTATCGCCTTTATGCTCACAGGGGCATTTAACCTGGTTAGCAGAGATCGACTCTTCCAAATCCTCCTGAAAATAGGCTGCCCCAATACATTGCTGGAAATGTTAAAGGCATTCTATGAAGACATGAAGAGAACAGTCCAATATGTTGGAAGCACATCCCAGCTCTTTGACATACGCAGTAGCGTCAAACAAAGCTGCGTCCTGGCTCCGACCCTCTTTGTGATCTTCTTTGCCTTACTCTTGAAATATGCATTCAGAGATGCAACTGAAGAAATATGCCTCCACACTAGGGCAGGTGGCCGACTGTTTAACTTCGGAAGGTTAAAGGCAAAAACAAATATTAGAAGGGTCACTTTAAGAGACTTGTTACTCGCTGATGACGCTGCAATCGTCACTCAGAATTACCAGGAGCTTCACAGCTTGATGAATCGTTTCACCCAAACATGCAAGAACATTGACATCACAATAAGTCTAAAGAAATCAAATGTGCTGGGTCCGGATTTGGATGTTGCACCAGTTATCACTATTGACAACTTGAATTGGCAGTCGCGCATCACTTCACATTCCTGGGGTCTATTGTCATCGACAAACTCCCTCTGGACACAGACATTGACAGACGCATTGGCAAAGCTGCAGCCACCTTTGCCTGTCTCACAACGCTTGTTTGGGGAAACTCCGAACTCACAATGAATACCAAAGCCGCGGTATATAATGCCTGCATCACCAGCACACTCCTATATGCTAGCGAGACATAGACAACCTACGGAATTCCCTTTAGCTCCCCAAGGAGCGTAAACCTTCAACAAACACATGCTGTCCTCCTGTCACGTGCCATCCACTCAAGATATTTCCATGTTTTTCTCATCATTTTCACTTCTGCATTTAGATCTCTTCTCCATGTGTTTTTTTGTCTACCTGTGTCTCTCTTTCCCTGGGGATTCCAGAACACGAACTGCCTTTTGTTGCTATCAACAGGTTTCCTCACTGTGTGTCCAATCCATCGCCAGCGTCTTCTTCTCAACTCTTGTTCCACTGGCATTTGTCTGGCTCTTGTCACCAGTTCTACATATGTGACTTTGTCATACCATTTCAATTCTTCTATTTTTCGCAAGCACCGTTTATGATAATTGACTTTTGGTTGTGTTTTTTGTTGTTCTCCGTGTGTCGCATAGAGATTTATGATCAATAAATTTGCTATATTCTGTTCTTTTCTACCCGTGTCCTCTACTTTATTATCGCTCTTTTATCCTTTTCCTGTTTTTTTCGCATTCGTTCGTTTGCGACAAAATATATTTTCCCATTCTAACGTTTATTGTTTCTTTTCTCATACAGGTAACACATTGTATTGCATAATTGTGTCAGTCCAGGGGATGTGAGCGAAGAATGTGAATATTCGTCTAGTCAGACATAGATGGCAGACATATCATCTAGCATTTCCATCTGACACGAGTTTTCTTTGGCTAAGTTTCACGGCGAGGTGTGGAAACTGCCATCCGCATCGCTCAGAAATGAGACAGGTCGTCGTAGAAGGTGTGAAGACGCACGTTTGGCAGTTATGGGCAACGTCTTAGTTAATGGGAAGTGTTTAGAGAACGAACGAACGAACGAACGAACTTTATTTTCGAAGGGTTGAGAATTGGGCGCGCAGGCCCGTCTAACATTCTGCCCTTTCACTCTCATTTATCTTGCATACTATATCCTTTTATTCCCACATATTACTTTAAGCATTAATTTAAAGGCATGCAACATTATAAAGTTAACATAATAGCATTCATTTACAGTATACAATCATAAGAAAAAATGAGTAGAGAGAGAAAAAGGAGAGGGGGAGACAGGGTGGTTTTGGAAATAGCGCGCATCCTTTGTCGGTTTCATATATATCTACCCCGGAGTGGAAACTTGATTTCATTCATACTCATAAATCTGCAGTAGATAGATCACTCGTGCTAGAAAATATCTTGTATATTGCAAAGTTCTGAGTTTCTTGGCAACATTTTGCCGAGTTCTAGACTACCATTATATTGAAGGATTCTAGTTCGTGGTATTAATCTGTAGTTCTGTGTGGAGGTAAATATATAAATCTAGTAGAATTGAGTGATTTAAATGTTAAATCGCCTATTATATTTCACTAGTTTCTTTTGTGCAGAAGAAATTAATTTATAAGTCTGTTATATTCTCTAGTGACGTGTTTCAGTGGAAAGCAGAATAAATTATAGTTTCTAGCTTAAACTCATGCAGCTATAAATAAATTTAATTTAACTGCTAAATACTCAGTCGAGAATATTTTAAAACTAACTTATAACTGCACTGATTCATCACTGAGTATTGACGAAATACGTATGTATTTCTAATTCATGATGATTGATTTCATGAATTATACCTTATTTCACGGGAGTTTTAAACGATAAGTCAAGCTCTCCGCTTGCAGTTTATAATGTAAGTTATAACCGAGTACATAGTATGTATAAGTATTTTATATGTCGTTTATTCTTTATTCAGTGAAAACTGAGGTAGCCCAACTCTACCAGCGTTTTGTACGGAGAAATATCTGTAAAGAACTAAAACATTTTTTTCTTAAAAAAGACTTGGGTGTATAAAGTAAAACCTGTCTAGATTGCATTGGCATCCAGAACGACAGAGTACCCAGTACATAAACATTTTTTTAAGATTTAATGAAGTAACGGGCCCATCGAGCATGATTTAATTCTTCCAGAGAAAAACCTCAAGTACAGTTCAGCCCTTGTGGCAATCAAAATATTAATATCAGTAACATTCCGATGAAGTTTTGACTAGTGGTGGTGTGACCAATTCAAGTCCTATACTGAGAGAAGGCACCGACCTGACATTTCTCAAAGCTGTAAGTACGAATGAAAGAACGTGATCACGGCTGAATGAATAGAGGGAATGCAGGACTGAGTGATTCCTTTATTGTTGTATTTTGGCACCCATTTTGCTGTCTTTAATTTCTTTATGCAAGTTTTTGTTGCTAACAATATTTTTCCTTAGGAAAGATCAGAGTATCAAAGTCTGTTCATACCTTTAAAGGGAAATATTAGACTAAATCATATGTATCCGTGACTCTTTGGGGCTATCACTTTTCTTCTAACAGGACTGTGGGCTATACATCGAGGGAAAGGATCATACCAATGGGTCTATCATTCTTGTAGCAATTCATTGACTTTATGACTATTTGTATATGTTTTGATGTAATTTGTATACGTTGTGATGGAAGTTTAGTATGATAATTAAACTTCACATAAACTTATTCCAGTGTGTCGGTCAGTTCGTTCCACAGTATCTATATTTCCATTGTCATAGTTTCACGTCTGTGGGTCTATTGTAGTCACATATGCGTGTGTGTGTGTGTGTGTGTGAGGAACAGATATATTAATATATATTAAATTAGATTTGTCTGACTAATCTAACTCTGTTGTAGATGATAGGCTGACTGAGAGAAGCTTCTCGGGTGTCAGAGACAGAATCTACTATATTTCCTCCACCTCACTCGTGAAATCTATTTCTATTGTTATCATCTCACTGAGCTATCACTTATTTCTATTGCTATTCAGAAGGGACCAATCCTAAGTCTTAATCACCTATCACAAATCTACGACAAATGTGGTCTCGTCCGTAGGATTTTTTTTGAACTTAGAATAGGAAGACGAGTACGATAAATATATTAGCTCGTCTATCGATTAATATTTCTTTATTCTGAAATAGAGAAAGAGTGTGATTGTCTCGTGGATTTTTTGTGTATCTTTAAAAATATCTATTCCCCTAGACCAACGATCTGTTTATGGGCGTGCTGACCACACAATTAATAATTGTTTTTCCACAGCATTTTGAGTAATATACATTTGAGTTACAGGTTGATTTTGTCGGAATATGTTAATTATTGATTTTGTAATACTAAACGCTGGTAAAGTTTGTGATTGTCTAACAGTCACAGGGTTATGAAGAAGTAGGTGTTTGAGCTAAGCTAAGGAGTGCGTTCAGACAATTACGTCCTGTTAATTGCCTCCCTTACCCTAACAGACTTCAGGGGTGAACTTGTAGTGGACTTAAAATTAAGGTTTTTTTTTCCTCCTTAAATTTTTTGCAATAACTATTTTGTTTCCACTGTAGCAACTTATTTTTTTAGTGAGTATTCTTAACTACCAGTTAATTGGCATAGTCACGTGCAATTAGAGCTTTTAGAGCCAGGAATAGCAGCGATAGTTGGATACTATATGATAGGAGGAGGTATCCCAGTTAAAGAATATCATCTTTTTGATATTTGGTAATTTCTCATAAGTGGTAAGGAACCAGTGTATCCTTTTTCTTACTTCTTTCTCGTCTAAGTCTCAGTCACCTATTTACTATGGCAGAGAGGGCGAAGCTTAGGAAGATCCTCAGGGACGAAGTGAGAGAAGAAGGTTTACAAGGAGAGGAAGCGAAAGCTTTTGTCAGGGACAAGCTTGACAGATATGATGCGGAGCAGAAGAAAAAAGCAGCGGAGAAGAAAGAAGCAGAAGCTAGGAGGAAGAAAGAAGCAGCCGAAGCTTTAGTACAGAAGAAGAAGGATGAGGAAATGGAAATTCGCAGGATGCAGCATGAAGAAAGAGAGAAGGAGAGACAGCATGAGAAGGAGAGGGAGGAGAGACAGCATGAGGAAAGAGAAAGTGAGCAACGACGACAGCATGAGCTGGCGCTTAAAGCTCTAGAGGTCCAAAGTCGTGGCGCTGCCTCTACCTCCAGCAATGGAGAGTTTTCTCCTCATTCTTCCTTAACTGATCCTTCTAACACTCAATCTCGTCAACTCAACGCTGTCTTTCGTTCTAGAATCTGTCCCTTGTCCTAATGAAAAGATTGACACATGTCTAAAAAAATTTGAGAAAATTGCAACTCCGTACGGTTTAGAGAGGTCGCATTACAATATGAAGCTTTCTCAGGCGTTGAAAAGCAGTGCGTAAGATGTTTACGCCAAACTGGAAAGCAGCCAACAAGACAACTACGACGTGTTGAAGAAAGCTTTACTTGAGCGCTTTGAAATGAATGCGCGAAAGTTATTGCAACTGTTTCGCAACAGCAGAAAGGAGAATTCTGAAACTTTTCAGCCTTTCTCCTCTCGTCTAAATGGATATCTGACAAAGTGCCTAGAGCTCTCGCAGCTCCCCTCTACCTATGAAGGTCTTGAGGAGTTCGTTATATGCGAACAGATAAAGAACACTTTGTCAGCGGACACCCGAATATTCTTAGCTGAGCAAGGTGCAGAACAGCTTGAAGACATTTAAGAAAAGTCTAAGCGATATCACAATGCGCTGGCCGAACTGCCGGCCACAAAACGTAAACCGACAGAAAAGCATTTTCGAAAGAATAACCTAGACCAATCTTCTCATGCTTCTAATCAGAATAACCACAGAGAAACTGGACCTCAAAACCCCCCTCCTGAAAAATCCAAGTTCTACAAAAACAAGTACCCCACCAACAGTAAACAGTCTGATCAACCCAACCGTTCTATATGGCAGCGGGGCCAGAAAGGACAAGGTGACAAAGGGAAAACCCCTGAGCACGGGACATATGATCAGACCGAGCACACCGAGCCTAACGCATCGGATGCTTATTAACAGTCTCGCAAGGCAGCATTATTGACAGTGATTCGCAACCTGTAGAGAGAGACCCTCTACGCGAGATACTGTTATTTTGAACGGTTCTCAAACTTTTTGTTTATTTGACACGGGGCTTTCGTATGATTGCATTTTTGCCAGACACCTGTTTAAACCCGGCCAAGAGACAGGAGAGACCGTCGAACTTTGTGGAGTCTCTAAGAGTGAGGCACCTACAGCGCTTCCCATCGCATTGGTGGATATACACTCTGACTTTGTCAGAGGTGTGAACAAAGCGGCTGTTATGGATGACCCCATCTACCCAGTCATACTTGGCGGTAGATACGTGTTAATTGGGAAACCGGAAGAGCCGATTGTGGCAGCAATAACTACAAGAGGGCAAACCAAGAAGGAACGGGAGCCTGCGCCTAATTTATTACCTATGGAACTTAAAGAAGCGCAACAAAAGGACCCTACTTTGGCACCCTGCTTTAGGAAACTGCCCATGGCTAAGGAACCCAGACAGCACGGGGACATTTTTTCTAAGGATGGCGTACTTTATCGCAGAACGGGCAAGCCTGACCAAGGTTACAACCAGCTCCTAGTACCGAAACAGTACAGAAGCTAAATCCTAGAAATGGGGCACACTCTTTCCTTTAGCGGACATATGGGACAGAACGCCACAAACCAACGGATAACCACTCATTATTGGTGGCCAGGAGTAAATACTGATATTATCAGGTATGTCAAATCCTATACCCAGTGCCAACGTGTACCACCCAAGCAACGGGCACCCCCAGTCTCTTTGGGTGAAACCCCAATAGTGGGAACACCATTCGAACGGGTTGTGATCGACATTTTAGGACCCCTAGAAAGGACTAAAAGAAGGAACAGGTTCATTCTCACCTTAGTCGGCACATGCACTTTATGGGCAGAAGCTATCCTGCTAACATGCGCAGATGCCAAGCATGTCGCAGAAGCCCTCGTGCAGATTTTTATTCGGTTGCGATTCCCTCAACAAGTGTTGGCGGATAACGGATCTCCATACCGGAACCTGTTGATGGATGAGATCGTGAAGATCTTGAGGAACCAACACATCTACATAAAGCCTTATACTCCGGCCGGAAATGGGCTCGTGGAACGTATTAATGGAAACCTCAACATGATGCTAAGTAAACTGGCACAAGTGAGACCTGAAGATTGGGATCTTTGTATTCCTGCAGCTTTATTTAGCTACAGAGAATCTTCTCATACTTCCACAGGATTTCCGCCAGCAACGCTTTTATTCGGCAGACCTATTAAGGGGCCACTTGATGCCTTACTTTGGCCGCTGACAGTCCAGAAGGCGGATGAGACAGTTGTCTCAGCAAGTAAATATGTGTCGGTTTTAAAGGAAAGGGTGAAACTAGGATGGGATCTAGCAACGACTAACTTTAAGCGAGCACGCACAAAGCACGCTAACCGATACAGGAAAGTCGCGAAAGAGAGATAACTGGAAGCAGGAGAGAAAGTTTTGGTGTTACTCCCTACCGGAAACAACAAACTGAGAATCGGATGGCAAGGGCCGTTTACCGTTCTGAAAAAAAAATCTAAGGCTAACTACCAGATCTCTTTTGAAGGAAAGAAGAAGGTTTTCCATTTAAATCTGTTAAAGAGATACTTGGAAAGACCGGTGCCGACCTCCGAACATCTCCTGACGATCGCCAAAATTGACGAAAATGACGATAGTGGCAGGGCAATTCCACTGCGCATTCACGAAATCTTTCAAAAATGTCAAAAGCGGCGACACTCTTTCAAGCGCGAACGGAAGACATTCCAGAGAAGGAAGAATGGTGGAGGGGACTTGAGTAGGAATTGGAGAGAGACGGAGGGGGAGATGAGAGGGAAGAGGA
Source organism: Oreohelix idahoensis (assembly GCA_024509875.1). Classification (NCBI taxonomy): domain Eukaryota; kingdom Metazoa; phylum Mollusca; class Gastropoda; order Stylommatophora; family Oreohelicidae; genus Oreohelix; species Oreohelix idahoensis. The sequence continues at coordinate 196,421 of JAMPIV010018066.1, read as the reverse complement.
CAGACACCCTGAAGGTACGGATATAGGAAATTTATTTCCATAACGTAGACATGGAGTGCTTCTATATCTTAAATGGGGGACGTTCTGTCGCATAGAGATTTATGATAAATAAATTTGCTATATTCTGTTCTTTTCTACCCGTGTCCTCTACTTTATTATCGCTCTTTTATCCTTTTCCTGTTTTTTTCGCATTCGTTCGTTTGCGACAAAATATATTTTCCCATTCTAACGTTTATATGTTTCTTTTCTCATACTGGTAACACATTGTATTGCAAAATCGTGTCAGTCCCGGGGATGTGAGCGAAGAAAGTGAATATTCGTCTAGTCAGACATAGATGGCAGACATATCGTCTAACATTTCCACCTGACACGAGTCTTCTTTGGCTAAGTTTCTCGGCGAGGTGTGGAAACTGCCATCCCCATCGCTCAGAAATGAGACAGGTCGTCGTAGAAGGTGTGAAGACGCACGTTTGACAGTTATGGGCAACGTCTTAGTTAATGGGAAGTGTTAAGAGAGAGAGAAAGAGGAGAGGGGGAGACAGGAGGTTTTGGAAATAGCGCGCATCCTTTGTCGGTTTCATATATATCTACCCCGGAGTGGAAACTTGATTTCATTCATACTCATAAATCTGCAGTAGACAGATCACTCGTGCTCGAAAATATATTGTATATTGCAAAGTTCTGAGTTTCTTGGCAACATTTTGCCGAGTTCTAGACTACCATTATATTGAAGGATTCTAGTTCGTGGTATTAATCTGTAGTTTTGTGTGGAGGTAAATATATAAATCTAGTAGAATTGAGTTATTTAAGTGTTAAATCGCCTATTATATTTCACTAGTTTCTTTTGTGCAGAAGAAATTAATTTATAAGTCTGTTATATTCTCTAGTGACGTGTTTCAGTGGAAAGCAGAATAAATTATAATTTCTAGCTTAAACTCATGCAGCTATAAATAAATGTAATTTAACTGCTAAATACTCAGTCGAGAATATTTTAAAACTAACTTATAACTGCACTGATTTATCATTGAGTATTGACGAAATACGTATGTATTTCTAATTCATGATGATTGATTTCATGAATTATACCTTATTTCACGGGAGTTTTAAACGATAAGTCAAGCTCTCCGCTTGCAGTTTATAATGTACGTTATAACCGAGTACATAGTATGTAAAAGTATTTTATATGTCGTTTTTTCTTTATTCAGTGAAAACTGAGGTAGCCCAACTCTACCAGCGTTTTGTATGGAGAAATATCTGTGAAGAACTTATTTTTTCTTAAAAAGGACGTGGGTGTATAAAGTAAAACCTGTCTAGATTGCATTGGCATCCAGAACGACAGAGTACCCAGTACATAAACTTTTTTTAAAGATTTAATGAATTAACGGGCAAATCGAGTCTGATTTAATTCTTCCAGAGAAAAACCTCAAGTACAGTTCAGCCCTTGTGGCAATCAAAATATTAATATCAGTAACATTCCGATGAAGTTTTGACTAGTGGTGGTGTGACCAAATAAATTCCTATACTAAGAGAAGGCACCGACCTGACATTCCTCATTACTAGAAACCTAAGCTGTTGACACTGTGCTCGCTGTTAACGTTCGTGCCTGGACAATTTTTATGTGACTTAAACAGATATCCAAAAATAAGAATAACCAAGAAAACGTTCCCTGAAGGAGTGAATCCAACCTGTCTTTTTGGAATTGAGGTTCTCTTGGCCAAGACTATCATTGGAGAGTCTGTATGTGCATGTCCTAAAAATTGTGTTTCCAGGAGTTGCTACCAAAGCTGTAAGTACGAATGAAAGAACGTGATCACGGCTGAATGAATGGAGTGAATGCAGGACTGAGTGATTCCTTTATTGTTGTATTTTGGCACCCATTTTGCTGTCTTAAATTTCTTTATGCAAGTTTTTGTTGGGAACAATATTTTTCCTTAGGATAGATCAGAGTACCAAAGTCTGTTCATACCTTTAAAGTGAAATATTAGACTAAATCATATGTATCCGTGACTCTTTGGGGCTATCACTTTTCTTCTAACAGGACTGTGGGCTATACATCGAGGGAAAGGATAATACCAATGGGTCTATCATTCTTGTAGCAATTCATTGACTTTATGACTATTTGTATATGTTTTGATGTAATTTGTATATGTTGTGATGGAAGTTTAGTATGATAATTAAACTTCACATAAACTTATTCCAGTGTGTCGGTCAGTTCGTTCCCCAGTATCTATATTTCCATTGTCATAGTTTCACGTCTGTGTGTCTATTGTAGTCACTTATGTGTGTGTATGTGAGGAACAGATATATTAATATATATTATATTAGATGTGTCTGACTAATCTACGTCTATTGTAGATGATAGGCTGACTGAGAGAAGCTTCTCGAGTGTCAGAGACAGAATCTACTATATTTCCTCCACCTCACTCGTGAAATCTATTTCTATTGTTATCATCTCACTGAGCTATCACTTATTTCTATTGCTATTCAGAAGGGACTAAACCTAAGTCTTAATCAACTATCACAAATCTACGACACCATGTTTCAGAGCCATACAATATAACTGACTTCACATTTGAGTTGAAGATTCTTATTTTCGTGTTGGAGTCGATTTCTCTTGATCCCCACATGTTTTCCAATGCAACGAAAGCTCCTCTTGCTTCATGTTATCTTATTTTGATATCATTTTCTGTCCCTCCAACTTTGTCTATATTGCTGCCAAGATATCTGTACGATTCTTCATCTTTTAGTGGTGTTTCTTCAAGTTCGACCTGCAATTATTCTCGTTATCTTTGTCTTTTCCTTGTGAATTTTCAGACCCATTTGTTGTGACCTCTCATCAAATATTTATATTTTGTCTTGCATCTGATTATGCTTATGGGACAGAAGAGTCAAAATCTGCAAAATCCAGATCATCAAGCTGTTTAGTCAGATTCCATTGAATTCCATTTCTGTTGTGTGATGTCGATGTTTTCACAACCAAATCTATAGCTTTTAAGAAAAGAAATGGAGACTGTCGTAAATTTATTTTGAGAGAAAAGAGTCTTAGAAATAGTGGTCCGGTTTAGAGTGAAAAATGATGATGGAAAGCTCAGTGATAGCAAATGTAGAGATTTAATAGTTGCTTCACAGCGTGCTGGAGGAGAGTAAAGACAGACTTATTTACGACAAATCGTTTTTCTCAATCTTCTCTTCCTCTCTCCTGGTCAAACAATTATTTGCCAGTTTTCCAGACACGCATCTGCGCGCACACCGATTTGGTGTTTTTCACACACACAGACGATGTAGATACAAACTATATTAAACGAATAGGGGAAAAATTGGGCTTTGGGTACATCCAACACACAGAACTAAATTAGTTTATGTGATTTTATTCACTTTAAACATCAATTACTAACAAATATCAGGTATTACATAAATTATCATAATACGTACACAAATGCAAATAACAAATTTGGGAGGGGTGAAGAAGATTGGTATCGACTAAGCCCTTCCCGCTTATTAGACAAAGATAAACCCAGTCCAGAGATAGATAATATCAGGAACACGGGTACGTTAACCTAACAGTAAAGTTAATTGCTCTGAAAGAGGTGTTACAAAGTTAGGTATAGGTGATAGAAAAACTTGTTCTTCCCAGCTGTTCTTCCCTTTACTAAGCAAATGGAAAGGAGGGGGGTTTTAAACAGAGTTAACCAATTATTAACTCCCCCTTAAAGGAACAATGCAGGGAATACAGAAAAATTATATTACTAGGCAAGAAAGTTAACAACAGGGTTACAAAAGGAAAAGATTAAATTTCCTGTCATTCATACACACGCGTGAGGATCCCCACTCATCTACTCACACACTTACCGAATGCAGCCTCAGACGATCCATAAAAGTATATAAAAACCGCAAGTATTCTTCTGACATATGAACTGTCTAGTCCTTCGGTGTCCCGCCCCAGATGTTTGCGAGGTTTTGTTGGTAACAACTATTCTCACTTATCGCAAGACTTGAAGTTCTAAGAGTTCTCGTGTTTTTATTATATATAAAAAGGAGTCTATGGGATGGCACTAACACAGTTCGGCACAGGGGTGAAAATGAAGTGGTCTCTTTTAATCCTCCGCTATGGTAAAATTCCTTCGATGCGTGATGATAGTTTTATTAAATCCAATTGAGGGAAAAAAACTAGGCTCAGTCACAGTCAGGAAATATGTACTCTCTCACAGTAAACAGTAAATAATATCGCTACTGTCGATGATTACCTTCCAGTTTATCTTACAGGTTTGTAAGGGTAATTTGATGATTATTCTTTAAAATGTTCTTGGGTGGGCTTTATTTCATTTAATTCTGACAGCTAGGTTGCAAAAGGACCGCCACAAGATTATATTTAAAAAGAAATGTTTCTTCAATATGACTGGAAGTTTATAGGATGATTTCTTTATTTCTTTCTTTATTTAGCTGGGACCGCAGGTACGATCACTCTGTGTGAAAGAAAAAAAAGACATGTAACATACCGAAAAATCAAGCGCGATAAATTTCCCGTTAAGCCTATAATACACTCGAGTATTTAATTATGTATTTAATAAACACTGCGCGAATTCTAGTGATTAAAAACACACATCTATAAAACTAGGACTTAACTGAATTTATTAATTATAAATTCCTTCGCGACTTTAAAAGTTAATTTAAGCATCTATTATCTTTTAAAATAATATAATAGATAGATCATTATATTTAAAACTGGAACTTTTGAGATGGTTTAATTTAATAGATTTAAATTAACACAAAATCCATTGAAATAGAATGACTGAAATAGACCACTGATCACTTTACACAATATATATTACCGCTTTGCACAGAATAGAAATCACTGCAATTATATATAAAATCCAGGGGAAAATCTATAACAAGATTTCAATAAAGCTAGTGCTTCTGTAAAGGTCTGGCCAGCGAGTGATAAAAATGTCTATTCTTCATGGTCTATTTATCTAAAATGGAATGTAAGTTGAGTGGGACATGATAAACTTGACAGCTTATTTGATCTCACGAACTTTTGGGGATCTGACCGCCAAATCAAGAGAAGAAGCCGCCCCCTGGTCTTCGTATCTACGCTTGCTGCTGCCCGTTTCGGTTTTCCCCATTTCCTCGGTTCTGCGATTGACACCGATACGCGAAAATAGCGGCAAGCAACTGCGTCTCGTAGCAGGGACCACTACTGTCTTTGATAGCGCCGATAGTCTACCCTAAAATCCCTCAGTCTGTCTCTTTGATCTCGTGCCGCATACTACATGAGTTCCGGTCGGTTCGCTCTTTGCGAAACGAAAGGTTACAACAAATGTTCAGGGGTTCTAATGTTATGAAAAGCTAAGGGTCCCTTTAATCATCCATCATATCAGGGAAACTTCACTTGTCAAACTAGACGTACGTCACAGAGACAAAAGGCATCCCTGTCGCACTCCCATTCTAATCCCAAAAGGTTCTGTTATTTGTCCTTCATGAAGAACTCTGCATGTCATGTTTTCTTAGGTCATCTTTATTAATTTAGTGATCTTCATGGGAACACTATATTTTCCAGAGCAATTCTCTATCTACACTGTCAAATGCCTTTTCACAGTCGACAAATCCATTCCAGGCTTTGTTCCACTATTATTCTCAGTGTGGCTACAAGGGGCTTGCCATAAGTCTTGGGCCTGACCATGAAGGACATGTCACAGAGAGCTGAAATTTTGTATAGTGTTTATTCCTTTTCAATATAGCCACCGTCTGAATTGACACACTTTTTCCATCTCTGCTTGACCTTGAAAAGACCTTAGGAGTAGAACACCCTATTTTTCAAACTAAACCAGTCATCACATGCCAGTATAACCTCTTCATTGCTGTCAAAATGATTTCCTTTCAGCTGTATTTTAAGATTTGGGAATAGAAAAAATTCTGATGGAGCCAAATCTGGAGAATATGGTGGGTGTGGAAGAATTTCAATATTCAAATCGTTGGCTGCTAGGTGCACAAGCCGTGCTTTGTGAGAGGGCGCGTTGTCTTGAAGCAAAGGAAGATTTTGAGTGCGCGTTATAGCTCGTTTTCTGGTCACAACCTTTCTTAGTTTGGTGAGAAGATCTGCATAGTACTGTCCATTAACTGTATTGCCACGAGGCAGATAATCTTTCAACAGGACACCTTTGGCGTCCCAAAAAACAGTCAGCATCACTTTTACTGCAGATGTCTGTGCTTTCGGCTTGACAGGTTTTGGGGAGCCCGGAGTTTTCCATTGCATGCTGGCAACTTTGGATTCTGGGTCATAATGGTGTACCCAAGTCTCATCTACTGTCACCATGATCTCCAAAAAGTTTTTTGACTGACACTTTTTGAGGAACTGTTGACAGCAATTTACCCTCGTTTGCTTCTGTTCACGTGTCAGCAGTCGTGGAACCCAGCGTGCACACACTTTTCTCATGTTCATTCTGTTGTGTAAAATTCTATAAACTGTTCTTTCATTCAGTTTTACTCTACTAGCTATCTCCACAATTGTCATTTTTCGATCCTGGTCAATGATTTTCTTCACTCTTGTTGCATTTTCATTGTTGCACTCTGAGGCTGGTCTACCAGATCTTGGCAGATCAGCAACATTTGAGCGGCCGCACTTAAACTGTTGACACCAGTTTTTTACCGAAGTATATGTAGGACAAGAATCACGAAACACTGGTTCCATCTACTGTGTATTTCTGTAGGTGTTTTTCCCTGAAATATCAGAAATTTTATCACAGCTCTGGCCTCTTTCTTTTCCATTTGTTTTGTCAAATCTTTGAAGCAGCAGATCTGGTCAATAGGGTACATTGCGCCGTGCACCATAGCGGGAAAACCCATTGAAGAAACAAACGCGTACTTCACACATTTAGTGCAAATATGATGAACTTTAAATGTGCCAAGTTTCATCTTCCTGCTGTGACTCCTTCATGGTCAGGCCTAAGACTTATGTCAAGCCCCTTGTATTTGATCTGTTCAGGATCTGTTTTGTTGAAAACCTGCTTATTCATCTCTCAGTTTCTTGTCTATGGATTCTTTTAATCTCTCAAGGATGATTCTGTTTAATACTTTTCAAGGCATTGATAGTAATATTATTCCTCTATAATTTGTGCATTGTAAATTTTTCTTCTTAGGCAACTTGACCAGATAACCTTCCTTCCATTCTGCTGGTGTTTCCTCTCTCTCCCAGACTTTAACAAGTAGTTTGTATAATATGTCTGTAGAGGTAACAATATCTGTTTTGATAGCCTCTGCTGGAATGCAATCTGGACCAGCTGCTTTTCCATCTTTCAGAAGCTTGATGGCTTTCTTTTTTTCTTCTCTACTTGGTCGTTCACAGCTGATTTGTAGCTCCTCATCTGCTGGCTGGATGTCTGGGGGATTAGTTGGAGATGGTCTGTTGAGAAGTTTCTCAAAATGTTCTGTCTATCTCTTCATTTGTTCTTGGTTATTATTAAGCTATTTTCCATTCTTGTCTTTAATGAGGCCATTTGCTTGCTTATATTCCCTGTTAGCTTCTTTGTGTTGTTGTACACTTCCCTCATATTTCCTTTGGCTGTAGCTTCCTGCGTCTCTTGCCAACTCTTCAATATACTTCCTCTTGCCTATTTTGATGTTTCTTCTTATTTCTTTGTTTGCTTCTATGTACATTTCATGAGCCTTGGCTTTGGAGCTTCTGGTTTTGCTTCTGTTTAAATCTGCTTTTATTTTTCCTGTCTTCTATCTTGTTTATGGTTTCTGTTGTTATCCATGCTTTGTGCTGATGTTCTCTTTTTCTCAATACTTCACCACATGTCTCGTTCCATATATTTGTTACTTGTTGCCAGTGGTCTTCCGTACCTGCTTCTAATTCTAGAATCTGTCGACAACTTTTGTGAAGAATTAAGCAATGGTTAATCTTAGCTCGTTAAGCTCCCACCTCTGATATACTCAGTGGACTTCTTATTGGTTTAGCATAGCTCTGTTTAGAGTGTGTGTGGTAAATTGACTGAGACAAACATGCAGTACATTTAAAAGGATTAAATTGAAGTTAAATTTGTATAATTACAAATAACAAAATTTAATAATCACTTCAGGTTTTAACAAGTTTATGAAAAGGTTGTCATCACTGTTGTGATGGGATTTAACTGAATAAAGAAGGTCACTTTTGGCAGCGGATATTTTGCACTTAGCTGCCAATGGTAGTTCTTCCTCCCGCTGCGTTGGTTGTTGGTAGATTGTATCGCTGTTTACGCTCGTTTCTGGTCAATGTTAAAGGTGCCGCACGTTCCTAGAACGTCAAGGAGTAACGGCAAAGTTGGTCCTTCGTTTTAAAGCGCAGGTCACTGTTCCTTTATTGTTCCAGAGATAGTACCCGTCAGCTGGTACCACCACCAATAACTATGATGAAAGAATAGAAGCGAAACGCTCTCCTAAGTATTACGTTTTCCGACACATAGTTATGTGCCCCCCCCCCTATTTCTATTGCACCATCCCATTTAACTCAGAATTACTCTCGATGAGTATTAAACTTAAGCTCTCGAGAGAAACCTTTCTTTACATTTATGTTGAACAGTTATATATATTGATTTTACATTTAAATGAAAAGGTTAATAATACCGATAGAATATGTTTACATTTACATTTCCACTGTTTGAAAAGCGTTCACAATATAAATTGAATATGTTTTCATTTATATGTACACTGATTGAAAAGTTTGAAACTTCCATTAATTTTAAAGTGAATATGTTTTCGTTGTCATTTACACTGATTTGAAACTGTAAGTATTATAATAAGAATGTACATCATTTCTTCATCTATTCCTTTCTGCTACATATGGAACATTGGGCTACTTTTAGTTCTCTTTACGGAACTAGCAATAAAGCAATCAACAGCCTTTGGCGGTGGTGTTTCATGGAATCATCATTCTATACGCTGAGGTTGCCAGCCTCAAATAATTAGGACATTCCTAGCATTTTTCACACATTGAAATTCACATGGTAATATATACATATACGTTAGTTCACATGTTAGTAATTAAATATAGAATGCAAAATCACAACTTAAGCCAATCTTGGCTCACATACATTTTTGCTCCGATGAATAAGTTAAGGCATTGGGTTAGGCCTCTTATATGTGTACTTGGGGTCAATAATTTAGCACAAAAACTCCCTCTTTAACTTTGTGTGTTCAGTTTCCTCAGAGTCCGGTTCCTTATAAAAATGGATTTCCTGGGCTGTATTAAATCTTGCAAGGTGTTCCAATAAAAGTCCGGTCTGATAAATGGAAATCCTGAATTTTCTTCTGGTAAGTCTGTTTGTTCTTGGCAAGCGATTCCTCAGAGTAAATTTTCACAGTGAAAGAACACTGAACAAACGCCAGGTTTTATTGACCTGTCCTACCCGCTCTGTTTGTTATGGAGCTCAAATGATCAGCCTATCTGATTTGAATATTTTTGCATGACTCGTCTAGTTCAAAATTTCAAACATTACTTTTCTGAAAAAGGGCTGTAAACATCCGACTGCCTTGTGTACGAACTAACAAACATGTCGTTAAACTCATACGACAACGTGTGTCAGATGTAACACTTTGTTAATTTTATCTAAAGTAATGTCTTATCTGTTGCTTGAGCACACAGAAAATCCTCTCTTACCGTCTTGGCAACGACGCACCCTTGTTTTATCAGTGATTACGCAGATTGCGCTGGCGATTTTCGTGTAATATGCCGTGGCCAAGCTGTGGTAGGCGAGAATTATCTCGGCCGCTCCTTGCAAAGAGGAGAGTAATAGATAACAAACAAACATGATGACTAATCTCTGGCAGTGGCGTACGAAGGAAAAATACATAATATCTGCTATACATAGCAGAGAAAAGAAAGAAAGACAGTGCGACAATTGAAAGCATGCAATAAAAATCAGTACAAAAATGTAACTGATACTGCCGTAGTGAAACAGAGATAGAGAGGGGTCGCCCCATTTTGTCACAGAACTGTGATTGAAAATGTTTCTGTTATTTCCTGATTTCTTAGATATTCCACATTATACTGTTGTCTATAGCTATGTGCTGTTGAAAATTTCTTGAGTTTTAATTTATTTTGGCTAACAGAAGAAGGAGATCTGATTCCACATCTGCTCCTCTATATACTTTTACATCATGCAATGATGACCTAAACTTCTTATTTATGCATATTTGATCAATCTGATTCTAAGTTCTGTGGTCTGGTGATATTCATGTTGCTTTATTTATTCTGTTAATTGGAAATATGCTTCGTCCTATAGCTAGTTGATTTGAAGCACAGAAGTTAGTTAATAGTTCCCCATTCTCGTTCATCGTACCTAATCTTTGCCTTCCCATAATTTCTTCAAAGCCGGCGTTGTCTGTTCCTATTTTTGCATTTAGGTCACCCATCAAAATAGTGATGTTCTTTTCTTTTCTTTTTATCTAAGACATTTTGCAGTCTTGCGTAACATTCTTCTTTCACAGATTCTTCTTTATCGTTTGTTGGTGCATAACACTGGACGATGTTTATAGTTATTTTCTTTTTGGCTGTTTTAAACATTGCTGTAATAATTCGGGGTCCCCTTGCTTCCCATTCTAAAAGTGCTCTCTATGCTTCTTTACAGAGCATTAGAGCCCCCCCCCCCCCTTTCACTGTGGTGGGCTCTTTCCTCCTCATGTCCTGAGGACAACACCATTTCTTCTGAGATCAATTTCTTCCTCTCTATGCCCTTCAACCATGTCTGGCAGATATCAATCCTGTAATGTCTCATTTCTGCTGCTACCTCTGCAGTTTTCTCTTGTTCATATAGAGTAAGAACATTCCAGGAGCCAATCCTGGAGATTCTCCTAGACGAAAAAAGATTAGTCGGCAACCCAGATTCCTTTCGGATTTCTCTGGGTTGCTTCATGTGTCTTTTCCAGACGACCTTCTTCTGTCTTGAGTAGCTGTGTTGATTTATATTCTATAATTTACATGTCCATGGTTTTTTTGAAGTTTTTTGGTAAACAGTTTTTTTTACGGGATGGGTAACCAGCCCCGTGCCCAACCCTCCTTAGTCGCTTTTTACGACATGCCTTATAGTGTATAGTGTTACTATTCTTTGCTCCCTTTCCCTAAGAAAGAAAGAAGGCTCAATACCGTCCATCTACGATGTTGTCACATAAATGTCGTTCTCCTTTTCGTATTTTCTCTCTCTCTGCCACTAACTATTTATTATTTCATTTTTCCACACATAAAATTGTGCTGCGCCACTACTTAGAATTTTTTACCTCTGTTCATACTGCGATCGTGTCGTTTCACGCCAAATTGACCCTCGTCCGGCAGATTAATTTTATCGCCGAGCGAGTGAACCCCGACAGGCAAGATAAGATGGCTGCAAAATGATTGTTGACTTTTACGTATCTCACTTCCGCCCACCCAGACATAAAGACTAAACACATGTTGCGTTGACCGCTCATCGCGACAATGCTGCGTCAGACTACAAAGGAAGACCAAACTGTTGTCTGTGATCAGCGAGTGTCAGCGATTAACCGTCTGGTAACGAATTCAAGTACGGATGAAAATAGCATAAGCACTTCCGCCCAGAAGTTTCTGTAACATTTATTACAGAGAAACCAATCTGGGGAAGTAATTAGCGAGCACATTATCTTGCAAGTCTGATTTGAAAGGTTACCTAAGAGTAAACTGATAGAGGTCATGAGTTAAAACTTTTAAATGATATTTTAAAACTCGACAGGGATAGTAATGACACTTCATTCTTGTTCCTGGATCGGATCAAATCAGAGTAGGAAATATACATCGTTCTGATTGGAAGTTTTGTTGGAAACGCCATGCGGAGGCTTGAAGCGAAAAGTGAAATATATCGTGGCAAATTCAGAGGCAAAAATAAACACTGCATTGCAACACCAAAGAAGCAACTCCAAGAGCCAGAGAGAATAAGACAGGATTCCAAATTACAAGACCGGACAAAGTATTTGGGCATCTTCGAGACTAAAGAAGAAAACTCGACTTTATAAATACAAAGACTGGATACCTAGGAATCGGAGCACCCGTCTTAAGAGGTATTCTAAAATTGCCCCAGACCAGGTGTTCGAGGCATCTAAGCAAGTTGCTGTGTCTATTCTAAAACTGTGCCCGGTGTTTGTATTTCCCATCTATTAGGGTAAGTTGTAACCTATGTTTTACAATTTGAATTTGACATGATTGTTCTTACTAGTGGTTGTACAAAGTCAAACGAGGATGGCAACCTCAGCTTATGAAAATAGTATATTCATAAACCACCACAGCAAGCAAAGCTGATTGCTTCATGCTCCTTCTCACAGGGAAACAAAAGCTGAGGCGTTTGTTCCTTTTATTTCTTCTAAAATTTGTGGTACAAGTCTGCAAGACCATTTGTGGAACGATTCAACGCTACGAATAGAATATGTAATTCAGATGATTGTTGTTGACACTAGACGACTACGTTCGACGGGCCTGTAGAGATATTAGCACTTACACCAGGAAAGGTTACCCTCTGTACCATCGCCCGGGACGTGCCCTCGTCACAGAAAATGGATTGGCGAAACAGCAGCAGCGCATTCAGAGATCTGGCAAGTCATATTTGTAGAAGGCAAGCATTCTATGAACTCCACCTTAACCTCAATAAGGATAAACTTTATTCTATAGCACATCTATCACCCATATTCATTTTACTTCTGTTAAAATAATTGATCATTAACTTTGTTACAAAGCCCTAGTTGATTCGTCTATTGCAGAGAGAAGAGCACGCGTATGAATCAGTATTATATATATATATATATATATATATATATATATATATATATATATATATATATATATATATATATATATATATATATATATATATATATATATATATATATATATATATATATATATATAGCTAATAAGAAGAATTTTACTGTTAACTCAGTTGGTGGTTTGAACGAGCTAAATCATCCAATATATCTCTTCACAAAGGGCAGCGGGCAATATACTAATTTAACATTGCTATGACACATCCAGCTTTGATCTTGACTTCTGAATATCTTGTGAAGATTCCTCAAGGTAGAAGCATCGTCATCCTTCTATTTGCATCTCTGCCAAGAGTAATCTTATGCAAAGGTAGATACATTTTAAGACCCACATTAAGTACTTTCGGTTTTGGCCATTGTTGGACCATCACTGCAGAGCGAGGGGAGGCTCCCCGTGACAGGTGTCTACGCTACAGGTGTCTACGCCGTAATATATTGTGGAAGTACAAAGTGACAAATGTTGAGGAGTTGTCATGTGCTGGCCTTAAAAGTATGTGTACACTTCTTAGACAGCGCAAACTACACTGGCTTGGCAATGTCCGCCTCATGGAAGATGGTCGCAGCCCGAAAGATATCCTCTACGGACAACTGGCAGATAGCAACAGAACAGTCGGGCCATGGCAGCTGAGGTTCAGAGATGTGTGCAAGAGAGACATGAAGGCAATGGACATAAATCCAGTAACCTGGAAGGATGAAGTTGCCAATCGCACCATGTGCTGATGCTCTCTACAACGCCATCACAGATTGGGCGAAAAGAACTCTCACGGCAAGCAGAAGAGAGAAGTAAACGTCGAACATCAGAAAAAAAGCAGCTGATGGCTGTCATCTCAGGGGCTCATTCCCACAGTCAGTTATGACTGAAGAGCTCATTCCCACAGTCAGTTATGACTGAAGGGGCTATAATTATTACTATATACTTAGTGCAGGATGTAGTTCCTACAATTCTTCTGATATCATAATTTCTCATTCTTTCTCTCCTGGTAGCATTAATGGCTTTTCTTAAACATCTCTTCTCACAATGTGATTTTCCTCTCATGCGCTTGAGTCAGGGACCATGTTTAACACTGATAGCTAAGAGTTGGTAAGAATATGCTATGTATTAGCTGTCGTATAGTTTCCACACTGATGTTCTGATGTTTGAGTAGTGGTGACAGTTGGTAAATCAGTGCTCTGGCTTTTGACTTCTTAGTCATCCTGAAGAGTTATTCGCCAACGGGGTTATGACACTGCTATAACACTCCCGTGACACTGCTATGACACTGTTATCGCATTCCTATGACACTGCTGTGACTGGCCTAACAAGCCGACAGTGATTATGTTATAGCTAAGAAGACTAAACAGGAGCATTTACGGACAGAATAATGACGATCAAGCACATTTCTGCCCATTGTCAGATATCATTCGTACCTCATTGCATTTTGTTCGGCCTATATAAAATTGCCTTAATGCATTTTGTTCGGCATACATGTACATAAACACATACATAAATACTTACATATGTACACACACACACATATATATATATATATATATATATATATATATATATATATATATATATATATATATATATATATATATATATATATATATATATATATATATATATAATACCCACATACATACATATACAGGTACATACACACATACATACACACACACATACATAAACACATACATACATACATCTGCAATAACTGGGAATTAACAGTATTAATTCTTGGGAATTTCCGAATGAACCCTTTCAGCCGTGGTGAGCTCGCCTGTTCTCTAAAGATCAAGTAAATGTTTAACGCGAAGTTAAGATAAGCGCAATATAATATAAGACAAACATACAAAATACCAACTAACAAGGTGCATTGTTCAAACATAATATAGTGTATTTTAACACACGTAACAATAAGATATACGCAAGGCCATGCGCGGGAAACAGATGTCATAATCATTCCGGTCACAATTTGGCAGACGCAAAAAGTCTAGATGGTTGACTATACCACATTCTGGAATTGTCGTGAGAAGATGTTCACTATATCTCACGTAGGCTTATAGTCAGTAATCTGTAAGCAAATATACAAAGGAAGATTAATTGTGTCAACCAGAGTGAAGATCACATGGGAGGTACAATATTACTGATAAACAATAAATTAGGCAGTGGTGCCGCACGGAAGGTCCTGGGTTCGATTCCCCGGTAAGCCACTAACGTCTGTTGTTTTTCTGTTGTCTAGTTTTTTGCTTCGTTATTTCTCACGAGTGCCTGAAAACATACCTTTCTCTGTGTGTAATATTTATTTACTGTTTACAGGCCTCGGGTTTCCCTTCTTTATGTGTTTAAACGTTTATACTGATAAACAACTATATTGTCATTAATACGTCATCTAGATTCAACCATTAAATGCATGTGTGACCTCAGATATTTACTTGTGAATACTTCCTGTTAGTTCACCGTTATCTCTTTGCTGAGACTTAGCCTGAAATAAACCTGAATTTCTATAATCAGTCTAATTTCTTCTTTACAGCAGGCATAATACGCTGTTTGGTTTGGTTTTATTTGAAGGATTATCTTCATTACACAAAGTGTGTATATAGGAATCAGACATTTTATAAATATTTTTGTGATGAGTAGATTTCCTAATTTTTAAATTTTGCCAGGGCAGCGGCCGTGTGGTCTACTTTTTTTTAACGTGCTCAACTTGCACACGGGGCCTTCTATTTTTTCTCCCTTAACTAAGAAGACTAGGGATCCGATCTCACTACCCAGGAGACCGGGGGGGGGGGGGGGGGGGGGGGGGGGGCGGGGGGGTATGACATCATTAGGACCACTGGTTCTGAGAAGACATTTCCAAAAATTATATTTCCTCTACTGGGAATGGAACCCGGTACCTTTATAATTCGAGGAGGGCGCTTTGCCTCTTAGCCACTCCCACCCCTTTATAATACGCTGTATTTTGCGCAATTACCAATTACGAAAATCCTTTATGAATATACAATACACGTTAATATGGTGTCTTTCCCAACAACAACAAAATTAGTTTCAGTACAGAAGAAGGAAATGTTAACTTAAGTGAGCCTAAGATTAATCATACGACCTTTCATTCATTCGTTTCTGTCTGTTTACGCTGCCCTTGGACCATTGAACCACCCCAGCAGCTGGTCCCCTTGCTATGGATGGGTGTGGAAAAAAAATCGAAAAAGGTGATTCGTCTTACGAGGACAAAAGAATAAGAAAATAGCCAACGTTACGGCCACAAGGCCTTCGTCAGGGAAAGGAAAGAAAGTGAAAGTTAGATAGGACACATAAGAACATAAAAAAATATAAAAGTTAAAAATTGGTACTTCCCTGAAGACGTCAACAGTCCTAACGCTTATAGGCGCGTCCCCTTGCTAGAAGATTTCCCCAAAGCAGGGGTCGGGAACCATTCCATGACAAAGAGCCAAATATTTAATTTTGTTTCCGTTTTAAAAAATTGAAGAGCCGCATGAAAAAAATCACATGGTGTCCCTCATTATACATATTATATAATTGAAATAATAAACACAATTTTTCAAGAGACGCACGAGATGGCTCAAAGAGCCGCTTGCGGCTCACAAGCCGCGGGTTCCCGACCCCTGCCCCAAAGCATTCATGTGTTCTTGTAGCAGTTTGTTTGACATGTTAACATTGCAAGTCCCATACTCAACTTATTAATCGCATATTACGACATTCTTTGTTTTCTCAGAGATCCCTCCAACACGTGGCATAATGGCCTTACCTGTTGCATCTTTTGCATCTCTTGTTATGTTGTCTAATCATTGACATGATTTGGTTCCCAACCTTTAATTGCTTCATGTGAAGCTAATTAAGTCAAAGGAATTTCACCAACTTTCTTCAGAACGTAGAGAGCATTTAAAAAAAAAACCAAAAAATAAAGTCTGTACTGTGCCATGACACCATCACCAGAATTGCCATGTCGTGGACACCAGAAGGAAAGCGAAAGAGAAGCCGGCCAAAAGCTACCTGGTGGTGAATTAGGATGCAGATACGCAAATCATGCCACATAGGGTGACTATACCGTTTTTTCCAAAATAGAAGATATTTTCTGACTTTTTGGTGCAAAAAAAATGGACAATACATGACAAGCGGGGGACAAAAAAAAAAGGACCTATTAATTTCGATCTATTAATGCATGAATTTCGATGACTAGTAAGCAGTTAGAACAAAATTGAAATAACATGTCCTTTAAAATGTATGTTTTAAAATCATTTTAACTTCAAAAATTAACTTTCAACATACTAATCAGAATTGATAAGATTATTATTTTGATTATTTTATTTTATGTGTGTGTGGACATTATCGTCTTTAACAATTCATTATTTTCTTTAAAAAAAAAAAAAACAAAAAAAAAACGTGGAATTGCAGATAACTTATGTTTTTTCAACAATTATTGCAGTTTTTTAAAGTTGATCAAAGCACATCAGCGTCAAATGCAACATCTTTATCAAATAAATATTGCCCAGTAGCTCGCACATGTTGGTACACCATGTAAGGTCATCCATGAAAAGTACGTGTCAACGTCGAATGGTTTCATTATATATTTAATTCTTCAAAACAATTGATGAAAACTTGATGAGACTTGGTCACACAAACAACCAAGTCCGCCTCAGTTTTTCATCAAGCATATTACGAATCTTCTAAGATGAATACTGTGCCATAAGCATTTACTTCGGACAAGAATTATAGCAGAAATAGGGCACTCTCTGCCTTGTATGTAGCTTTCACTGTAAGAGGGAATTTTGTAGGGTTAAACGTACGTCATCCCCCTACCTCCATTAGAAGATTTTCCGTTACAGAAATAATGAGAACGTCTCCTGTAGATTTACATCATGATGATAAAAGAATACTTGAGACAAACAAGGGAAAAATAGACATAAGAGGACATGGCGAAAGCAACTGCACCTCGGGTCGTGGTACGAAAGAGACGGCAATAATGTTCGATGAAAGAATACAGAAAACTTAACAGGAATATGAGAATAGATCAGATTAGTGTGGGGAAAAAGCAAACCAGTTTAACGATACAGATTTCTTACAGACTGAGAACAATTCAATAAGAAGTCACATTAAATGCAAGTACTAAAACAAGTGAATATACTCACTGCTCTTACTCTGACAAGCACATATTTTATAGTCAAAGTAAGTGCCATTGGAACAGGGCATCTCAGTACCTCCAAGGATGAACTTGTAGACGTCAGTTGGATGAGGTTTCACGTGATCGGGGCAAGCTAAAAGTATCAGCAATGTTAACATTATTGCGAAATTTCTAACATGGCCAGATTAAAAAAAAAAAAAACAATATAAGAAGACTGCAGATTTCGATAAACTCTAAACATTCATTTGTTAAGTTTCTGATCCCTAAGGAGCATAGACTTTCAACAAACTCATGCCAACGTTATCCTGTTACAGGGCATCATCTCAATCATGTTCCACGTCTTCCTCATCATTTTGAGTCGGGCTAAGAGTTACGGCGTCCGCTTCTAATTGTAAGGGTACAAGGTTCGCTCCCAGCACAGGAAATGTAATTGATGGACATTCTTTTTCAGATCTAGTGGTCCCTAATGATGCCATATCCCTGATCTCCTGTGAAGTGAGATCGGATGCCTAACCTTCTCGGATAAGAGCGAAAAAATTGGAGGTCACATGTGCAAGTTGCGCACGTTAAAAATCTTTTGGCAGTTGGAAATCGTAAAGAGTAGGCCACACGGCAACTGGCCTGGCAAATTTTAAAATGAAGAAATATACCGACTACAAACATATTTATAAAACGTGTGATTCTTGTATACACACATTGGGATCATCACCGGTGCTATGAAGTTCGTGCACTATGCTGAGATCCTCTGTGTACGATCCAAGAGAGGAGATCGGAGTACTTATGCAGCTGCTCGTGTGCAATGAAGTCCTTAAAACCAAACTAAACTAAACCTCATCATTTCCATTTGTCTCCAGTTACCTTCTCCACATGTAATTCCGCCTACGATAAGAACTATAAACATTACTATAACAAATCCTTGCATTGTAACAGTACAATCATTTTGAAAGCGACATCAGAGGCGAACCTACTATGAAGCTAGTGAAGCTTGAGTTTCAGGGCCCCCAAGTCTAGTTTTCTCTATAATACGTGTCTTTCCCATTCCTCAACACTTTTTTTAAATAAAAGGGGCCCCTCCAAGAGTTCAAGCTTCAAAACCCCCAAAATGTAAATCTGCCACTGGGCGACACTATATATAACACATCACCAAATTCCAACACAAATGCAACAGTAATATAAAAACGTCTTTACAAACATTATTACACTGAAGCTGAATAAAACAGCGCTGTTAAAAGCAGCGGCATAATCAGTATGGGATCTATCTGGTTATATGTACCATCAAATTAATGAGCTTTTTTTAACTTTTCAAAGTTTCTATCCGCTACTTTTATTAACTGATAAACAAAAAACATCTCAGTTACAATTTTACCGTAATTTATAAGTTATACTGACATAACGAAGAAGATGAAGAAAGTGATGATGAAGAAGAAGAAGAAGAAGAAGAAGCAAGTTTGAATAAGTATTTGAAGCCCTTGAAATGTGGATATACTAGCGAATGAAGGAGAAAAGATGTCATCAGTGTGACGACGATAGTCGATAACGAGCACATCGGAAACGAAAAATTATTAACTCCAGAATTAACATGAAACATACAACAAGTGATTAATGAAACCCGAGAAATGATAAGAATGTTAAGGAAAATTATGAAATGTTAAAAAAAAGACCTTTAATAAAAACGTTTTACAAGAGATATCCAGAGAGAATTCTACAAATATCTAAATTTACTTTCAGATGTGAAAACAAGATGGAACTCAAGATAGTTATGATCGAGAGGTTCTTGAAATAAATTAAAAAATGTTATTAGAAAAGCGTTAATTGTCCTACATTGAAAAATGGCATGATTCCAATATCCTAGAACTGGAAAGCAATTGTGAAGTTCTGGCACCACTAAAAGTGACAGAGATGCGGCATTGCTTACATCTGAAGTGGTTTCAACTTTTTTAAATGAAAGAAGCTTTGAATAGCCCAAAAACTGTATGAAGCTCTTGAACGCCGAAAGAAGACATTATTACCCAACATATGTATCTCCAAAATCAAGAGAGCGTAAAAAGAGAAGAATTTTCCCTTGTGTTAAAAAAACTATTTTATATTCTTTCACAGAAGAATTAATGAATAGACAATTCGGCGACATGTCGTTGTCAACAACGATAACAAACGAAGATGAAGAAGGGGAAGTAACAAATAAAAAATATGAATATAATTTGTCAACGGAATTGACCATTGAAGAGTAACTAAACTATTTATTGGATAAAATGAATCAAAGTAATCAGAAAGATAAATTCAATGAAAAAAAAACCCCCAATGAAGAAAGAATTCCAAACCTCTGAAGCCATCTGGAAGCAAACTGCTAAGGATGTTGTCCACATACGCAGATTATTTAAAAAAAAAAAAAAAAAAAAATGTGTGTGTGCGTACCCTGACAATCCCCAGAGCTATGCCAGTGGGAGTTTTACTCCTGGTAGGTTCAACCAAGCTGGACTGGTCTGTGTGGGTAGGGGTCAGACAAAAGCTGGTACCCTGGTCCTCCAGGTTGGGGGTTTTAGTATAGGGCTGACACCCCTGTCTATGTAAAAAAAAAAAAAAACGATGAAGTTACGGAAACAACAATAAATGAACAAACTTTGCTGCGGGATGGACATTCGGAGTCTGTGGCTCGTATAACTGTCGGTGGTGAATGCCGTTAAATGCCATCACCAACCGGGATCTGCTGCTCGTAGCAGGCGAGAGGACATGCACCCCATCGTGGCTGGCAGACGCTGGGGCTGGGTTGGTCGTGTCCTCAGGGGGGACCCCGGTGCCATCACGGGAACAGCTATGCTTTGGACCCCTGAGGGAAAACGAAAGAGAGGCCGACAAAAAACAACTTTGCGGGGGACTGTGGGGGCTGGGATGCAAAGAGTGAGCCAGAGTTGGGGAACTGTGCGAAGGATGGCCACCGACCGAGCAAAGTGGAATCAATTTATTGTTGCCGTACAAGACGCCACTAGGCGTGATGGCCACTGACTGCTTTGACGGTCGGTGGTTAAGGATCTAAGAAGAAAGAAGAAGAAGAAGAAGTGTCGAGGAGAACAAAATTTTGTGATGAACTGTGACGATAAGGGGCGGGGGTCTTGAATTAATGTGTCGTCTCAAATACAAAAATACGAGCGAGGATGACTTCCTACATAAATGATATCGGACCAAAATAGATTGAGTAACCTCTATCCTCTTGGTCTATCTGCAATATTTAATAGCTACCTCGTAGACGACTTATAGTAATACTAAAAAATCTCAACTGACATATTGGTTAACAGTTATAACCTTTACGAGTTTAAATTGTTTTTTTTTTTTTTAACATATATTTTAGAAAAAAATATAATATCTTCTTCTTATTATTATTCGTACACTCTCAGACGTCCACTTGAATGTTTTCAAAGAAAGCAGTAGTCAGTTTGAGCCTATTTGAATCTCAATAAAGCTTTTCCACGAATGGTAAAGATGTCGACCATACGCGCTTTCTGTGTTCCGCATATGTTGGGCAACTTTGAAGCAGATATTCATTTTATCAGTGCCACAGTTACACTGATCGGTAGTTCCTATCTTAAGCTTGTTGAATAGATGGTATCCCAATCTGCGGTGGTTATAATATAAAACACACTTTTCCAATAAACTGTTAATTTGGAAGCAAATGGATTTCCAGTTCGTTCAATGCAGGAGCATCTTACTTTACCGAGGGATAATAATAACGAAAAGAAAACAATTCATAGATAGCGATTTCAGCTTGTAAATCCCTGAATTTGTGTGGATTTACTCTCAAGTTTAAAATGAGTACATGAAATTTTAACGTAAGTAAGAATTGAAGTTATTGATGTGTTCACTTGGCACAGAATTTTTATATTTAATTTTTATTATTATTTGAAATTAAATTTTGCAAAATCAAACGATATTGTAAAATATATTTAGCAACATTTAACCAGCAAAGTAGTCTTTGAATAAGCCTGATGAATTAAACGCAATTTTACTTAAAATGTTGTAATTCTATCTTCACTTCTTAATTAACTAATTTACATTCTTTCTTTTGAGTATTATATTTTTTTAAAAACGGAGAAAGGAGGGAGAGAGGTAAAAGATGTGGAAAGTTACATAAAAGGAGAGTTCTAGTTTTTGTGACGAAATGTGTCAAGGGAGGACGGGGGTGGGAGGGGGTACAAAATGTCTAAAATAGCATGAAGTCATATGTGAACAACCTCTAATTTGAATCTCCTTTTTTTGAAGCAATATTAACCGTTAAAGCTTCCTCAAAAGAGAATGAATGCATTTTTTCGTTGTTGGAATTTTGTAATAACACTTGGTGACAGACTTTCAGATAAATCTACCCATTTAGTAGTCTTCATGAAAAGGTGTTTATGAAAAAAAATTGCTATAAAATAAATTTTCAAGAATACAAAATTATCCAAACGTTTTTAAGAATGTGTTATTATAAATTCAAAACAATTCAATTGTTTTGTTTATTCTAGTACATTGTGGAATAAATTATATTTATAATTTAATAAATCGCATTAATTTTGAATTGTAAAATTTATAATTTTCTTCACATTCAACCTTGCGCTGATGAGAATAGGTTTAAAAAGTATGGATGTTTTTTTTTTTAAGTTCCCGGGTCATGGGAAATGCAACAAAGTTCTTCCCGACTCCTAGAAAAATCAGAGTCGGCGAAATCAGAAACACATCCAGGCCCCACACAAAATGATGCCTATTACCAGCTCAACAGAAGAGAACGTTGTAATCCTCAGACTCTGCTCGGGCCACAACAGATTGGGAAACCATCTATTCAACCGAACTACCGATGAGTGTAACTGTGGCACTGATATAATGACTACTCATCATCTGCTTCAAAGATGCCCAATATATGAGCATCAGAGAAGACACATATGGTCGTCATCAGCACCATTCCTGGAAAACTTTATGGCCTCAAACTGACCACTGCTTTCTTTGACAATATTTTGAAGTAGACGCCTGAGAGTGTACGAAGAAGAAGAAGAAGAAGAAGAAGAAGAAGAAGAAGAAGAAGAAAAGGAAGAAGAAGGTGAAAAGAAATAGCAGAAGAAGAAGAATAAGCAATATTCCGTACCACTTAGTGCTAAAGACATTAATAACAGACACTTTATGTTTTTGCTCTGGATTTCAGGACAATCTATTATTTTGATTTAAAGTAGGGACCTCAGACGCGTCAACAGTGAGAAATGCAGTTAGCGACCCATAGCTAGACTGCTTGCTGACCAAGACCCTACCCCACCTCCAAGTGGTGGTCCTGGAAACAGGCTGCATCACTGCAGTCTGGCTGAGTGAGTAGGGATCGAAGAGGGAAGGCTAACCTGGTCTCAAAATGCTGTGCTGAAGTTGGATGTGTCGGCCGAAAGGCGCAAATATCGCAGCTTTGCTGTAAACGGACACAACGCAACCAACGTCCTTTTCAGGACGAACGAAGAAGAAGAAGAAGGTATGAAAGTTAAACGATACAGTCATGGTTTAATTCAGCTTACAACGTTCCCTATTTTTGACTGGTTTAGACTAATTTCTGATGACTAAAAAAAAAAAAAAAAAAAAAAAAAACTTATCTAAAATTATGGATTTGCTCCTGTTGAATCACTATGTTAAAAACTCTTTTTAGTAAAAAAAAAAAAAAAAAAAACTTTCATAAATCACATCAGCCGCTGAAAAAAAACTGAATTAAGATGTACAAGGTCAAGGTAGTCCCATAGCAGGTACTGTCATAGGGCAGTGAAGTGTTAGAGTCCCTTATATACTAGGACCAACATTATACAGTGGTGTAACCAGTTCCCTTCCTCGCTGCCTTTGCCTTCCCGAAACTCAAGAGTACAGCCAGGTGCCCATTCCCAGCTGGTAGACTGGGGCGTGAAGCAACTATGGTTTGAACCCGATAATTTTTCTGCGAGAGGTAAACGCGGGCTTTAAGATGTACATAAAGAAAATAAAACACGATTACAGTTAATGTTGGTAAGTGCAGTACGTTGCCCTACGGAATTGTTAGCTGCGGTTATTGTACGTCATCCCTCCATTTCCCCCCCCCCCCCCCCATCATGGGATTGCCTCCCCTGCTCTGAAAAGATGGTCCAACAATGGCCAAAATTTAGAGTATACAATGAGGGTCTTCAAAGGTATCTACCTTCGCTCAAGATTACTCTTGGCAGAGTTCTTAATAGACGGATGATGTTTCTATTTTAGGGAGTCTTCATAGGATTTTCAGAAACCAAGCACAAAGCTGAGATTATCAAAGCCATCGTGAACCTATTATCTGCCCACAAATTCTATGAGGATAAAGATAAATTTGCAAGTTTCTGAGCCCGCAATTGAATTATTCAGTAAAATATTACTTTAGTAGCTCTGATGTATTGTATATTTAAAATAATTGATTGATACGTTTGCACTTCACTCTGTAATAATTAAATCAACTACATATAACAAATTTAATCATCAATTATTGCTTAACAAGGGTAAAGTTTGTATAAGGTGTGAGGTCTTTTGCTTTTGCCTGATTAGAATCACTTAACTGCCCACATGTTGAAAATGGTTTGCTGACTGCTCCGTCAGTTGTCGACTTCTGTGATGAAGGTACGTCCCAGGCGTTGTTGCATGGGTAACCGCTCCGAATATCAAGGCAAGGATCTTCACAACCCGTCGAAGGTATGCATCTAGTGTAGACCACAAGCTCTGGATCCACAGACTTTTACAAAGCTGGTACCACACACTTTGAGAAGAAACAAATGTCTCTGCTAAGTATCCGTTTCCTGACACTAGTCAGGCGCCTTCACGCTGTCAATTCCACCGACCCCTTTTTTTCACAGTAATTTTACCCTCGTTGAGCATCACTGTTAAAATCCAGTGGATTGGATGAAAAGTCATTGCTAAACCCAGTTAATCTGATGAACAAGTGTTTCAGGACAGCGAAAAACGACTCTTGCTGATTTAAACATATATATATATATATATATATATATATATATATATATATATATATATATATATATATATATATATATATATATATATATATATATATATATATATATATATATATATATATATATATATATATATATAAATTTATTAAAATCTTAATATAATAAATTTGTACACCATGATGTCATTATCATCGACTCCTTGCTCTACGTGGAACCTGGGGCTACCTCTGCTTTTGAGTTCCTTTTAAGGAAACACGCACGAAGCAATCACCAGCTCTTGCAGTGGTGGTTAATTAATCAAGTCATTTTATAAGCTAAGGTCGCCAGCCTCGTATGAACTAGGACATCCACAAGCAATGTACTCATGTTAAATACAAAATATAAATTGATAAAATGTACTTACCCCATATCAGGTGAAAATTTACAAACTCCTGTCACAGGAAAGCTTCCTAATAATATCGGGCCATGCGTTATGAGGCCGTCTTACAGGTAATCATGGAATTAATATTAGTTATAATCCCACTATCATCCTGTAGGTTCCGAGGACTTTGTGGTTTCCAGTATTATAAATTTGAAGATCCTCAATACGTGGTCCGGTCCTCTCTATTGGAATCCTGTTTTTCTTCGGTCTTGGCTTGTCTGAAAATGTCGTCTTGACTCAGTGGAACACAGTGCCGGAGTCTAAAATTGTGCTACATTATAATGGACTTTTCGCCCCCGCTCCCAGCTTCTTACACGGGGGAAAGTCTCCCAGGAGAAGTAGTATATTTTAATATATTTTATCTACACCAAGCATATTCGAATGTCTGACATTTGTATATGTCTTCTCCTCCCCCCACCCCTCCCATGACAACTCTGCATAACGCTATGCGATGGGATTTATTTGAAATTCTTTCATGTAAGGCATGAACGCTAGTGGTTATTTTTTTTTTTAAGAATCATCTTTATAACTCATGATTTAACCAAAGTTTAAATTGTTATCATAAATGTTAACGAACACTGAGCTTATCTACGAAAATATGATATAATTTTCATGCCACACCTAAGGTAATCTGCAGTGTGTTTTAAACACTCCTGTCTGCACATTCACAGGTTATCTCCCGATTATTAATACACGAAAACTAACCACCCTGACTTAAGGCGAATATTACCCGGAATGTGTCTACTTTAACAAAGGTTGTTCAATTAACCTGTCTCGTTACTTCAGACTGGAAACTGAGGCGTAACCGTACACAACCAACTCTCCCCCCGCACAAGTGGGAGTCAATATGTTTTAAAAAAAAGGTTATCGACCAAGATAACAACACAAAACCTGAGTCGTTGCGTGAAAATTATGAGAGAAAGCAAGGGTTGCAAATGATGTGAGAAGGCGCGGTTAAGGAAAATTGAAGGGAAGGTTACAGCAGAGAAATAAGTAAAACACAGACAAATGAAAATCACGGGCTATTCGCCACCTTCTCCCCTCCCCCTGCCTTTGTGGAGTTCAAAGCACCTTTGAGAAAACAGAAAAAGAATGTAGTCACTCTTCCCCAAGGCATGCCATAGTTGGCGAAGTAATACAAAAGTTGTGCATGCTGATGGCAACCTCATCCTGTAAAACAAATGTCTACAGAAACTACTTCTAGAAAAGCGTGCGCTTCGACTTAAACGTTCTGCAAGTGGGCCAGTTGAATTCGAGTCTTCACGCTCAATAAGGAATGAAGAAGAAGGTGATGATAATGATAGTACATTTTCTTATGTTGTCATCAGCTATATGGTAGTTTAGTACATTGCCGTATTGTGCAGTTAGCTAACCTACTTACGATAACCTACTCGTACATAAATCTTGCTAATTTGGAATTAATATTACAACTTTGTTAATAAACATCCTCCTAACGTGGAAATAATATAACGACTTTGTTAACAAACGTCCTCCTAACCTAGAATTAATATAACAACTTTGTTAATAAACATCCTTCTATCGTAGGATTAATACAACAACTTTCTTAATAAACATCCCCCTAACGTAGAATTAATAAAACAACTTTGTTAATAAACATCCTCCTAACGTAGAAGTATTTTAACAACTTTGTTTAAAAAAAAAAACCCTAACTTGAACTATTTCAACAACTTTGTTAATATACGTACATCCTCCCAAAATAGAACTAATTTAACGTCAGTGTTAATAAACAACCTCATAACATAGATTTAATATAACAACTTTTTATGATAAACAATCTCGAAACTTAGAACTAAGTTAACAACCTTGTTAATTAAAAAAAACCTCTTAACTTTGAATTAATATAACAAATTTGTTAACAGACAAACTTCTAACTTAGCATTACTGTAATAACATTGTTAATAAATAAACTTACAAGCTTTCTTCGGCGGCTTGGCTGCGTAAGCGGAATCGTCATAAGGTGGTTGTCCGGAGTAGTTCGGGTTGCTAGGGTAAGCGGGCTTACTTGGGTTATTTGGTAAACTCGGGTAAGAGGGCTTACTTGGGCCGTATGATGTGCTGGGATAGGTTGGATTGCTGGGATATGAGAGAGTGCTTGGAACATACTGTGTGTTGGGATTGGTTGGATTGCTGGGATAAGAGGGCGTACCTGGCACATATGGCGTCTTGGTACTGCTTGGATTGCTGGGATAAGACGGAGTACCTGGCACATATGGCGTCTTGGTACTGGTTGGATTGCTGGGATAAGACGGAGTTCCTGGCACATATGGCGTCTTGGTACTGGTTGGATTGCTTGGATAAGACGGTGTACCTGGCACATATGGCGTCTTGGTACTGGTTGGATTGCTGGGATAAGACGGAGTACCTGGCACATATGGCGTCTTGGTACTGGTTGGATTGCTGGGATAAGACGGAGTACCTGGCACATATGGCGTCTTGGTACTGGTTGGATTGCTGGGATAAGACGGAGTACCTGGCACATATGGCGTCTTGGTACTGGTTGGATTGCTGGGATAAGACGGAGTACCTGGCACATATGGCGTCTTGGTACTGGTTGGATTGCTGGGATAAGACGGAGTACTTGGAACATATGTCGTCTTGGTACTGGTTGGATTGCTTGGATAAGAGGGAGTACCTGGTACATATGGCATCTTAGTACTGGTTGGATTGCTGGGATAAGACGGAGTACCTGGCACATATGGCGTCTTGGTACTGGTTGGATTGCTGGGATAAGACGGAGTACCTGGCACATATGGCGTCTTGGTACTGGTTGGATTGCTGGGATAAGACGGAGTACCTGGCTCATATGGCGTCTTGGTACTGGTTGGATTGCTGGGATAAGACGGAGTACTTGGCACATATGGCGTCTTGGTACTGGTTGGATTGCTGGGATAAGACGGAGTACCTGGCTCATATGGCGTCTTGGTACTGGTTGGATTGCTGGGATAAGACGGAGTACTTGGCACATATGGCGTCTTGGTACTGGTTGGATTGCTGGGATAAGGCGGAGTACCTGGCACATATGGTGCATTTGGATATGTTAAATTGCTGGAATACGATGGAGTATCTTGGACATATGGTGTGTTGAGATAGGTTGGATTGCTGGGATGAGAGGGAGTATCTTTGACATATGGTGTATTGGGATAAGTTTGATAACTGGGATAAGTTTGATTACTGGGATAAGTTTGATTACTGGTATCTTGGGAATACGGTGAGCTGAGATATTTTGGGTAACTAATATCTGAGGGTGTCTTTGCATCCACTGACTTACTTGGGTAAACAGAATTTTGACCT
Source organism: Oreohelix idahoensis (assembly GCA_024509875.1). NCBI lineage: Eukaryota > Metazoa > Mollusca > Gastropoda > Stylommatophora > Oreohelicidae > Oreohelix > Oreohelix idahoensis. Next base: position 167,811 of record JAMPIV010018066.1, on the reverse strand, counting down.
TGATAAAACGGTTGGCTTTGATAAACCGGTTGGTTTGGATAAGCTGGTTGGCTTTGATAAACAGATTTGTTTGGATAACCTGGTTGGCTTTGATAAATAGATTTGCTTGGGTAAGCTTTTTCGCTTTGATAATCTTCTTTGTTTGAATAAACTGGTTGGCTTTGATACACTGGTTGGCTTGAATAAACTGATGAATGCAATGCTCGGCTCGGAAAGGTTTGCTTGCCAGGGTATGGCAACGGACTTGGATTTGTTCTTGGGTATGGTTGCTGGTTAGTGTACGATGGTCCACTTTGGTAGTTTGGGTACGAGGTGGTGACTGAAGTATCTTTCTTGTTATCTTTATAGGTGTCATAGATAGAATATTTATTGCCGCCGTCGTCATACTGTGCTGAAGATGTCTGATTGCTGTAGCTGGTAGGAGCTTTGACATCGTATTGGGCGAAGGTCACAGCTACTAATGCCAGTGATATAATCATCTCAATGCTCCCCATCGTACGAAGGTCTTTAAGTTTTGACTATAGAAAGCGGAATGAAAATTAGAAAAGAAATGATAGTAGTATTAATCTTTGTACGATTTTTATGAGTCTGTAAAATTTTCATATTGCATAAATTTTGTTAGCTTTAGCAAGAAATCGTAATTATTTGTGAAACATTCCCGGTGTAGTTACCGTGTTGGGGAAGGAGGGGGGGGGGTGTCTTTGATGAGACGAAGAAAGAAAAGAATAACTGCTCCTTCTAGCGTGTCGTACACTGCGAGTAATATGAGGTTGTGAATGAAGCTGGCAAGTTCATCATGTAAAAGTAATAGCCCAAAAAACTACCACTCCAAGAGCAAGTGAATGCTTGGCGCAGGCTTCCTGCAAGGAGACCAGGTACAGTGTTGGCTCTAAGCTCCATAAGGAGCGAAATGGAAAATGATAATGATGATTTATGAAATATAACAATTCTCTATCTCGCTGTTTCTAGATAACTTTGGTCAAATGTGTTTATTTGACGTCTACTGTTACAGCTTCAGCAAGAAATGTGTAAGGTATCGTTTGGATACAATTTTAGTTTAGTTTTTCATTAGCAAGAAGTAACATTTGTACGGTGAGAATGTTAATTTTCATACTTGTCGGGAATTAACGTAAAAAGCTGATTTGTTACGTCAGCATACCCGTTGCTACTTATCTTCGTTATGTATCGGAGAAATCTTCAGGAAAATCCGTTGGACGGAAATATTCCTTATTTGAAACATGCAAATAGCTACCAAAAATACTAGATTTTGCACATATTTAGACATATATTTAAGTGAAGACTGCTTGGAATGGAATCATAGTTTTACGCAAAAAGGCAGATCTGGGACTGAATCTATGGAATATCGTTAGGAATCATAACACGTTATTCTAGAAATATTGTGCAATATTGCTACGAAAGAAACACTCTCTAAGGTACTATATAAGGACATGGGGAAATTCATATGGCACACACACACACACAGACACAGACACACACACACACACACACACACACGCACACGCACACGCACACGCACACGCACACACACACACACACACGAACACGCGCGCGCGCACCCACGCACGCACGCACGCACACACACACTACGAACAGCAGTCGACGTCGTATGAGAGAGCAAGATCTATATAAGCATCGAAATTTCTACAAATACTAATAGAAGAAATCTACCGTTGAGAGCTAGTAAATTTTAAACTGTTCCAGTCAGCGTCGTGTTTGTCAAAATGAGGGTATGTTTATTAATTTTGTAAAATAGATTAGATTTGAAAATAAATGTATTATTGCAAATTGAGGTATATTTCGTGCTTGAATTTTCATGTCGAAAATTTTGCGTTGATGTGCAATTTATGCCTGACTCTTTATGACTATATTCTTGCTTACGCCCATATGAAGTTTGGTTTCATCACAAAATATAACCACAATCCATACAGCATTGGTATAAGCTAGAGTCCTTGTTATGACTGGTATTGACTAGCAAATAAAGCTATCAGCCCTTTTCAGAGCTAGCTTTCAATGCAGAGCACAACGCTTTCGCCTTTCTGTATTCGCTGGGCACCTTTTGTCTAATGTATTAATAAATTATTATATCTTGTACGACATACTTACCCTGACAAACTCTACGACTCCATGACGTTGTATTATAAAATGACTTAATGGACAATACGACTTTCTGAAGATGTGTCATAACATAATCATTCTGAATACAGCAGTTAATTATTAGAAGAGATGGTGTCTTCTTTGAACAATTACCACACATTGGGCTTGTTATGTTTCAGGTTTCTATCTGTGAGTGTACCATGTCGTAATACATGGCCTCAGCATTGTGTCTTAGGACCAGGAGAGTAACCAATTCAAAGTCGTGGACCACAACTGCTATCTGGCCATTGCATTGCGTCTATAGACTAGGAGCCATATTCACCACAAAATGTAACCTAACTCGAGAACCAGACGACCATCACTGCTATCCGGCCTCAGCATTTTTCTTCAAGGACCAGGCGCCTGTTCACGAGTTAAGTACATTACCACCTATCCAACCAAATATTAACTCTGTAGATGATGAAAATGACTAGTATGGACATTGACTCAAGTTACTGTATCCTCTTGTACAGTTTTGTTCAGAAATACATATGTTTCACACATTCGTTTTTTACAATTTGAACATTAATCATTAAAATAATCTGATTAATTTTAGATGAAGTTATTGAATTATTTTCAATGGTTCAGTGCGTTTTGTGTTAAAGCAATTTTAAGAGGTAGGGATTAAGTTCGAGCTACATTCACATTCCCAAGAGGCATAGGATATGTCTAACGAGAAAGTGAATTACTAGCCTGTTCTTTATTTCTATATCATCTGAACTGTGAGGTTGACTACCCGACTTTATCTTGTGCCATCCCTTACTAATAGTTTACCAGTTCTCTTTCCTGAGTCTGGAAAAACGATTCTCTATATATATCAAGTAACCACTTGATACTATCTATTATCAAAAAATATCCATCTCGCCACAAAACAGTACTTGTGCCAGATAACAATATTGAAGAAACACCTTTTACTTATAACTTGCCAGCAATGTAGTCAAAGTTGGAAGGATAGAAATGATAAAAAAATAGAATCCAAAACTGTACAGGAGCTTCAATGCATGGGGAAATACATGGAGATCAAAAGAAATTAAGTTCAACAGAGAAATCAGAACTCACAACTTTATTGTCGAGTTAGCCATATTGTAAAACAATTCTTAAAAAACAAACTACAGACTGCCATAATACCTGTTTGCGTAAAATATAAGAATTGGATCGGTATGACAAGATCACTAATGTGGAAATGGTGACAAGAACCAGACAAGTGTCAATGGAACATGAGATGAGGAAAAAAAAACTCTGGATGACAATAGGCCACCCACTAAAAAAACTGTTGATAACATTACAATGCCGTGCTTGTCCTGGAATGCCCAGAGTAAGAGAGGTGGAGGGATACCAAAAGAATACAAGGAGAAGAGAACTGGAGAAAGAAATGAAAATGATGAAGATACTGTGGCACGTGACAGTAGGACTTGGCATGCGTTTGTTGAAAGCCTATGCTCCTTATGAAACTGGTGTTTATTGAACGAATAAAACAGTTTTTTTTACACATAGTAATCTTTACAATGTTTAAAGGTTTACAAACTCTTTTATATGGGAACTGTCCATAAGGCAAAATACAAGAACAACTTATATAGAAGAATCAAACAGTCAAATTGCTCAAACAAATACAGGGCTCTCTCTGAGCATTAGTCTTATACTTTTCATTTCCTGGTACAGAGATGTAATGATCATCTAGAGACTAATGCCACCTCATGAGTGCAGTATTAAAGTAAATGGAACAATTTTGAAGCAGTTTCAATAGATTTAAATATCTAGGTAAGTTAATAACGTTAGAGATGAAATGCATCTCAGAGGCGAACAATAGAATGGCCCTGGTAAGAGTTGCTTTCAATAACATAAAAAGTATAGTTTTTTTTGGTTTTTTTGACGTTACATAGAGATAATTTTGGCACATGAAAGTGAGTCCCGAATAAATGTTAGACAATGCAGAAAATCCATCACAGAAAGGTGGTTTTACAAAAGAATGTTGAAAATACCATTAATAGCTAATCACGGAAATGAGTTTGTAAAACTAATTCCATATCCTTTTCTTATTTAATTTATATGTTTATTTCCTTACCAGTTTTACATCAGCCCTCTTACATATTTACTTACATTATATACTACATTCATTGCTGCTACCCCGTTTTCATTTTGTTATAATTGTATTTTGCACACTTCTCTATTTTCATATTTTTTTTTATTTGTTCATTATGCCTGATCAGCTTTTGCCTTTCATCTGTTTATATTTCTTGCCTTTGTCGCCTGTTAGGGACTGTGGCTGACGAAGGGTGAACCATGAAACGTTCCGTGTTTCCTGTTTACTGTTAATTTGTAAAACTGATTCCTTACTATTTTCTTGTTTTATTTTATATTTATGTCCTGAAAAAAAACTGGCGTGCAAAACCAGCTTAGTATTCATATTAGAAGGAAGCAGCTCAGTTTCTTTGCATATTTTATGACAAGAGGAAAGTTGGAATATATTGTGAGAATAAGGAAGATTGCCGAAAAAAACCTGTCAGTTTGGTGTAACACCATGAGAACAAGTCAACAACAGTATTGATAAACAGCATTAAGGACAGAATGTTGTGGAAAAGCATGCTCTCCTAAGCCATCTGGCATGATTCTTGAAGAAGACGCACAAATATTGCTAAGCACCAACACGAAACGACATGCCTAGTTCTACCTGGTCACAGACGCTGACACGACACTATCTAACGTCATCTTGAACCCACTTCACACAGACGTCACAGCTCTTAGGTACAGAGAACCTACCTACAAGTACCTACTGCTATGATCTCACGGCGATGACCGACGTAATGATGGTGGCAGAGACCGAGCTTAAATACTGTTGCATTTGAATCCGGGACAGACAATTCCCTCGCACCCATCTTTAACCTTTTAGCCAAAATTCATTGTGAAGTCATTCGCCAGAATTAGTTGTCTTGATTAACAGACGCTGATGTCTTAATTTAACTGTTATCTTAGTTTGAATCTGTTCTCATGAATAAATAATTATGTCAGTGTGACGAATTACTGTGGGAAAAAAGACAGCGTCAGTTTACCACATTAAAAAATATCCATTCCCATAAACTCGTCAATAAGTCAAAACATAAAACTAACTTATGATTCAAAGATATTGTGTGTTACCTTTTAGACTTTTAGTGAACTTGATTACGTTATTTCTGAAACTCGTTCTTTCTTCGCTGACTCAAACTTCTTTGTCAGATTCTTTTATGATTTTAATGTAGGGTTCCCATTCGTCCCGTTTTCCCCGGGACAGTCCCGTTTTTTGGATAAAATGTCCCGGTGTCCCGAATTTATTCCAAATGTCCCGCTTTTTAAGGGTCCTTCCTGAAAAAAAAATCTTTGGGTAACGGATTTTATTCCGTGTTTTAGTAGTGTCACTTTATCAATTTCCGGTTACAGTGGACCCTCGGTTTGAATCTCGAACAAAAATTCGAAAGTCAACCAAAACAGTGTTCAGTGAGCATCTACCAAATGATTTAATGCGTATTAGCATTATTATACAGTATTTTTATCGTTTTTCATCCGCCAAATGCCGAAACGTAAGTGCAGTATAAATGATAACATTACAAGAGAATTTCCCTTCATGAAAGGTGTAGATGAAAATGTGGAATAAACTTTATGCAGCTCTAAATTTTGCATTTCACATGGTGGTCGGTCAGACGTAGTCAACCACGTGAAAACGAAAAAAACATAAAGGTGCTGTTGAAAGTAAGGCTTCCAACAGCAGTATAAGTCATTTCTTAAATGCGAAAACCCAGAGTGAAAAGGAAATGGAAAAACAGTTATCATTGGCAGCACAGGAAGCACTCTTCTCTTATCACACGGCGGTGCATAACCACAGCTTTAAGTCCATGGACTGCACAACAGTCATCGTGAAAAAACTTGTCAACGATGAAGTGGAAGTTGTGTTAGTTAATGAGTGTATTTTTATACCAGTATCTTATTTTAAGTGCAACATATAATATATAATAGATTTATTTGTGTTTTACCTTAAATTTTAACATGTCCCGTTTTTTTACAAAATGTCCCGGGTTTTTTAGGTAAAAATTTGGAAATGTCCCGGTTTTTAAACAAAACATTATGGGAACCCTATTTTAATGGCATCAGCGCAACTCCAACAAACAACAACAAAACACGTGATTATAAATAGTTCTTTCAAGTCGTCCTTTTGTTTCATCTCATTATTGTCTGTCACGAACTCAGATTACCTAAGTGGGAACCCAACGGCGGAAATGGGGAGTAAAGAAATGACTCTTTGCACCTCATCAAATGTACGTCGTTCATAGTGACTTAGAAACAAAATGTTGACTTTGTAAAGCTGAGCTAGTCACACACAAAAATCAGCACTAATATCAGTGAACACGACAGAAGAGAAAACCCGCTGGAGATGTTTAAGACAGACATACGAGTATATTGAAGCAATCATTTGCTAGCGTTATAAAGTGTTTATTATGTTGGAAGTTCCTAGTAGAGATATATTTATTATGTTGAAAGTTCATAGTAGAAGTATATTTATTATGTTGGAAGTTCATAGTAGAAGTATATTTATTATGTTGGAAGTTCATAGTAGAAGTATATTTATTATGTTGGAAGTTCATAGTAGAAGTGTATTTATTATGTTGGAAGTTCATAGTAGAAGTATATTTATTATGTTGGAAGTTCATAGTAGAAGTATATTTATTATCATTTTCCTTTGCGTTCCTTCCTGAGCATGGAGCCACTGCTGCTGTTGGTCCTCGTAAAGGAAGCCTTCACCAAACATTTACATTATCTTGTAGCAGCGGTTTAAGTGTCAATTTGTTATACGTGATGTGGTTGCCAGCTCCATGCATAAGCTCATATTAGTCGCCTTGAAAGACATGTCTAATGATGCAGTAGTTTTATTTATTTTTTATTATGTGTCTTTTCGGAGGTACCTGGAAGTATACCAAATACTGGAAATATACCAAACAAAAAGACATTAAAAACAGAAGTGACAGCTAACAAACAAGAAGAAAAACATGGAGACAACTGGAATAGATTGCCGAGGACACGAAGAGCTGGAGAGATCTAGCGGAAGACATTCACCTCATAGGCGAGGAAGAAGATGAACAACTCATTCATGATTTTATTCCCCGCCTTTTCTTTTCTCCTGTCTCATCTGTTAGTTTTGTATCCTTAGTTAAAGCGCAATGTAATATAGCTTTCTACTTACAGGTATACAACAATGGTATTCACGCACCTTCGAGAATCTGTCCGCGTGGCCATTTTGTCTATATACATTCTAACGGCAGCATCACTGTGACTAAATAACCTCGATCGTCACATTTATCTGTGCCATCCTGTAAATCATTCTGTGCTCTTCACTTTCTTTTTCCCACCTATGACAGTGTTTAGTATTTTCGAGTCGTTGTTTACACGCCCTTCCTTCAATTCTTGTCATGTCGGGACTTCAGCGACCTTCTTTGCTGATTAAGATAATCATGGACTTTGGTTTGAATCCATATTGACACCTGAATCTGTAGAGTGAAATGTTGTTTACAAATGCGTAACACGCTTCCAACCAGACAGGCATGGGAGCGCCCGATTAATACGTAAACAACATTGAGAGCCCCCTCACCAGAAAAGCTTGTATGGTTGATGTAAAGAGACGATATTAAATTGCCAATAGCCAGAAAAAGATAGCGACTGATGATGTTGACCAAAATTTCAACACCATTTCAACTATGTATAAGGAAAGTAGAAAAACATGTTGGGATTCTAGGAAAGAAAGAGACAATATTGGATAACACCAGGAAAGTTAAACACCATAGCGAAGAGAAAAGAAACGAAAAGAAAGAAAACAGAAGCAAAGTCTCCCAGGTTAAAGGAAATATATATAGCGAAAAGTACAGTCCGCTGGACAAGGAGGTAAAACATCAAACCCGGAGCCAATAAAAGGAAATTTCTGGACGATCTTGCAAGACAAGCAGAAGAGGCAGCACTGAGAAATAAAAAAAAGCACAGTATATAAAATAAATAAAACTGTCAGCGGAAAACGGGGTGCAAACAACATAACGTTAGTAAGAGACAAGCAAGGAAAGCTCATCACCACAGCACAAGTGCTGGAAACAAGATGGGCAGAAATGATCTAAACGTAAATACAGACATTCCACGAAGAGAAGAAATCATCACAGCTATCATTATAAAGAATGGAAAAAAACCAGGTCACGACAATTTAAATGCTGAGCTATTCAAGTCAGATTCCTGAACTTGCAGCAGAACATTTAGAACCACTATTTGCACAAGTCTGGGAAACAGAGACAACACCAACAGAGTGGCGTGAAGGAATAATTGTCAAATTGCCCAAGAAGGGTGACCTTGCAGACTGCAACAACTGGAGAGGAATTACTCTCCTCTCAGTTCCCAGTAAAATACTAGGCCGGATAATTATCCAGAGAATTTCAGAAGTAGTAGACCATAAAGTGAGGAAAGAGCAAGCAGGTTTCAAAAAGAACAGAAGATGTGCAGATCATATATTCACCCTCAGGAACATTATAGAGCAGTGTTCGAAATGACAGAGACAGCTATACATTAACTTTGTTGATTTTGAAAAGGCTTTTGACGGAATAAACAGGGACAGACTATGGAAAATACTGAGGGCTTATGGAATTTTGTGCTGCATTGTTTCCATCATAAAAAACCTCTATGCTAACTTTAAATGAAGTTGGGTTGAGCAAGCTAACTTTTGAGGCGAAGACAGGAGTACGACAGGGATGCCCCTTATTACCAACTTTTTTTTTGACAGTCATAGACTGGGTGATGCTCTAGACAACAGATGGCAGTCCAAGAGGAATTAGATGGACAACGTGTTTCTACACTGGAAGATCTGGAAAATGCAGATAACATTGCACTACTTGCACATTCACATCAATACATCCAAGAAAAAACAGATAGACTGAATACGTATAGCCAGCAGGTGGGTTTAAATATCAATCTAATGAAGACAGAGGTCATGACACTCAATGTAGGCAGTCCTGAGCCAGTAACAATAAGGAACCAGAAGTTAGAACAGACAGAAACGTTTACTTACCTAGGATGAATAGTAACACCAGATGGTTGAACAAGCAAAGCCATCATCAACAGAATGAATAAAGCGAGAACAGCCTTTGCTAGTCTCAACAACATCTGGAAGTCTTCCCAGTACAGCACAAACACCAAATTAAGATTATTTGGGAGATGTGTACTTTCTGTGCTTCTCTATGGTTCAGAATGCTGGAGTGTAACAGAGAAGAAAATATCGAAACTGTCCTCCTTCCACAAAACCTGCCTAAGGAAAATTCTCCGAATGATTTGCCTGAATACTGTCACTATCCAAGAACTACTTACTCGGAGTAACCAAGAGGACATGCATACCATCATAGTTAGCCGACGCTGGAATTGGGTTGGCCACGTCCTCAGAAGAGACCCCGAGGCCATCACAAGAACAGCTATGCTATGGACCACTGAAGGAAAGTGAAAGAGAGGCCGACCAAAAACAACTTGGAGGAGAACTGTGGAGGCCGAGATGCAAAGAATGAACCAGAGCTGGGGCACTGTACGAAGGATGGCCGCCTACCGAACAAAGTGGAAGCAGTTTATTGCTGCCCTACATGACGACACCAGGCGTAATAGCCACTGACTGCTTTGACAGTCGGCGGCTAAGTGTTACGGGTTGCCTCAACTTGCTCTGCACAGTAGTAGTCCAACAATGGCCAAAACCTAGAGTATCTAATGTAAGTCTTCAAATGTGTCTACCTTCGCTCAAGATTACTCTTGGCAGAGTTGTAGATAGAAGGATAATGATACTTCTACCTGGAGGGAATGTTCACATGATATTTCAGAAGTCTTGAACAATGCTGAATGACTCTTAGCACGTTGTAGTGAAATCTGTGAGATAATCGCTTATTTCAGTAATATTATAGTCCTATGATAATAAATACACCAGCACTCAGGTGTCTGACTATTTTCATCTTCGACGCCAGTAGAGCGCTGCCTTTGGTGCAGTGGGAATGCTTAAAAAATTACCCGCCGTAAAAATCTAACACGCTTTTAGTTTCGGTTTCGAAACGTACAATAAACATTTTAACATCTCGCCGATCTGCTGCATGAAACGGGGGAAAAGCTTATAATTAACGAATTGCCAGAACTGTGTGACCAAACTGGCGTTTGAATTAATGTAATATGTTAACTTTAACACTAACATTTGTAATAATTCGGACATTTCTTAGTAGTAAGAACGAGACGATTGTAATAATTAATTCCAACACTACCAAAGTTTTGAAAAAAAAACCGTCTCTCTCTGCTCGCGGTCTCTTTAATATATACACGCTGTGGGCAAAGCCAGCAGAGACAAACACACAGACAGTTTTCCATTTCCTCTTAGCGGTAAAATTCTGACGTCACTCAAGCTAGTTGGTTTATTTGAATAAGAAGAAAAATGATAGAGACAGGGGGAAGATGGCCGACTTGTGTAAAAAGTTATATTTGACGATGGACAGTGACAACACTGAAAATCTAAACCATAAGGAAACTGACCATAAAAATCATATAGTAGGATAGCTTAGTGTCCCCTGAGCAAAAATATGTTTTAAAAAATATGGTAGTCCAAGTATTAGCCAAGTTATTGAGATAATACTCGATGTCTAAGAACGCTTGGACGGACAGACTGTTGTTCTTGCTCGTTACACATAACGTTATTGGGGACGCGAGTTTAAAAAAGAGGCATGGGAGTAATTCAAATCCTATTGGTTGGTATAAGAGTATAGGAGTAAAAAGGGGGAGGGGAATAGGAAAGTGTTAACTGAAACTAAACATCTTTTTGTATTTTCATAACTAACGCAGACTAACTAAAGGACTACGTGGCACATAGTTTGTTTGGAGTTTTGGTTTTGTTTTTTCAAACTAAATAAAATAAAAAAGATTTAGTAGTGCCTGCTTTCATTGGTCGGCTCTAATAGATATTGGCAAAAGGCATAGTGGTCTCGTGGCCATTTGACTAGGAAATTTTATACAAACAACTACGTTGAGAGCAGATGTGATAATTGTAAAATTAACTACTAAATTCACTATCTGGACGAGGCAGAGCAAAACTGAGGCCATATTCTTTGCCAGTCAACGTTATTTGTGACATATTTCTTTGAATTAGTGGTAAAAATGCTTTATGTATTTCCATGCTTGATTAAAACTGAAAAAGTTAGATACTGTTGTGGAAAAATGAAGGACATGCCGGGAGCAAACATTATTGAGTCCTCACATTGAACTGTATTTGACTGTTGCATATTATTATGATTTTATATTAATAATTTTGTATTGGAAGATGTTAGTAAGCCTCAGTGTTCCATGAACACTATTCAACATGCCTAGAGCGTTTATAATTAAGAAAAGAAAAATCATATAAAAGGAGATGTGGTTACTCCACGTTATTGTATTGAAGCAAACTAGGTAAAAGTACAGTGGCGTATCTGCCATAGGGACCTGAGGTGTGGTCACAGAAAGGTGTGAGTCATATAATTAGGGGCTGATGCACATGAATGCACACGAGGCTGACCCCACACCTTCATGTATACATAGGGATAAGAAGTTGTGATCAGATATGAAAAGGCCAGGGTGTCTTTTTATTGCAGAGTTTTTATTTCCTGTTACCATCCGGTGACAGGAAACCTGATGAGTGAGTGAAAAGTGAAAAGTCTCCATTTAAAAGTTGCTGTCAGCTGATAGCCTGAAGGAGCTTGTGTGTTTGTGCTGATCTATTATATCTGCAACGACATCCTGACTTATTATCGTCATACCAAGAATCCCAGGTGACACTTTAACAGCTGGGACATCTGACACTTCAGCATAATAAACTGGTTCTTATCAAAATAAAATAGAATTATATGGGGGAATGATGAAAACAACAGCTCATCATAACCAATGACTATCACAGCAGTTATTAAAGTTTTAGTCTGTGAATACACCTACAGGAACTCTATATAATAACATTACGTTCATAGGACCAAGAGTCCATAATTTTAAGTTAAAGCATTATATGTAAATATATTTCCTCATTTTCAAAGACCTGTCCATAAGAGATGGCGGGACAGGCAGATTAAATTGTACAAAGAAAAAACATTCCAATTTTAAAAGAAAACTTTAATCACAGTCTTATTTATTTTCTTATAGTGAATTAAAGTGTATTGTGTTGATGTACCATCATCTTCATTTCACCCCTAGACACTAGAGACATCATACACCAGCCACTAGAATCAAAATACAGACTGTGTGAGATCTAGGGAGGTAGCGTTAGGTTCCCTGATAATATATATCATTATCATCATCTTTTTTAGAGTCAGGGACCTACATGTGCTTGACCTCACACAGTTGACACAGACACAGCTATCTCTCTTGTTAGGTATAACATCTTAACCTCCCCAGCAAAAATTACCTTTGCTACATAAATTGGTAGGCTTGTCCGGGATTGGAACTTCTAGTACTACATATATTAGTGTCCTGGTCTGGGTTTTAGCTATAACAACATTTCTATTTACCCATGGAATCCCCATTATTAATATTGCCCAAGATTTGGGAATTGATGAATTGTCAGAGCCTGAATTAATTAATTAAAGTTGTACTTGTTTTAGAAATTGATTTAGAACATTTTAGTATTTATCAGATGGCGAATTTGGCCAAGTTTCGCTCTGCTGCAGTGCAGACTGCGAAAGAGATGAACATGGAGGGTCACGTTTTGATTGACTATGTCACCTCAGAATGTGATAAGTTTATTGCTAGGGAAGAACTTAGGTTAGCTGAAGAGAGGAGAATGCAGTTAGAAGATGCCAGAGAGATGAAGAAATTAGAGTTGGATAGAGAGGCTCAGAAAGAAATTAAACGTTTACAAATTGAGGCTGAGAAAGAGGCTAGGGCCTTAGAGGCTGATAGAGAGGCTGAGATCAAGAGGCTCCAGTTTGAGGATAAAAGATTAGAAAGGGAGGCAGAAGATAAAAGGTTGCAGAGGGAGCATGAGTTGCGACTAAGGGAGTTGGAGTCTCAAGGCCATGCTCCTGAAAATGGTCACAGCCCCTCTACCTCTGATACTACTGCTAGTCAGGGGGCCTCCAACTCAGCTATGGGGTTTCACTTAGATTATTTTGTTGAGAGAGATGATGACATTGAATCATATTTAAGTAGGTATGAGGTATTAGCTACAACTTATCGACTAGAAAAAGAAAGATGGAGCTTGAAGTTATCCCAAGGTCTTCGGGGAACAGCTTATGAAGTTTTTTCCAAAATGAGCAGGGATGACCAAGACAATTATGACTTGTTAAAGCAGGCACTTTTGTTAATATACGAAAAGAATGGTGAATTTTACAGGAAACATTTTAGAAATGCCAAGCTACTGTCGGTTGAGACTTATCGCCAGTTCTTTGCACGGTTAGAGACTTACTTGGAGAAATGGACCACTCTGGGGAAACCCAAGATCTTAAAGAAATGATACTTATTGAGCAACTGAGAGAGTCCATGGCTCCAGACTTGAGAAAGTTTCTCATGGAACAGGGTGCAGAGAGGCTGGGTGAGTTACTTAATGTCGCTGAGAGGTATCAGGCAGCCCAGGCAGAGGTAGCTGGCGCCAAAAAGAAGCATATAGATAATTATAAGGCCCCACAAAACTCAAATAGATTTGATAATAAAGATCAGGGAAACTAGTTTAAGCAAAATTTTGATAGGCCACTGTTGCGGTCATTTTTGATGGAGTTTCAAACATCGATCTATTGGTTGTAGGTTTTTTTCATCCTGGTCAAAGTTTAGTAACTATGTCTTGACTTTGCTGTGTCAGGTTGATTAGGGGTTATCTCCCTTGTTTGTTCATTCATTGTGTTTGACCTTTTGGGTCAAAGGTAAACAGTTCGGGGCTTATACCCATGCGCAGATATGAGCGCCAAGTTGAGTGACTTCCGTCAGGCCGGGATGTAAGCTGGCTTCTGAGGGACATGATGTCCATTGTGTTTTCGGGGAAAATCTTCGAAGTGACTGCGTTGGCAGGTCTCCCCAGTGTTTCTCGGTGCGTCGGAATGACGACAGACTTCCTCATTGTGTTCTGAGGATTCGGTTCCAGGTAATACCGACTTTTTCCATTATTACGCTTTCGGTGGCAGAACATGTTAGAAGATTACTTAGTCTGTGAACTACAGCTCACCGGTCCTACATTTCAGAACTGATATTTTTTGCGCTCAAGGTAGCCATCCAAGACTATTAGAAATGTAACTGTCTTTTTCTCTTGTTGAGGTGATCACTGGGCCAAGACCCTATACATGTTGTTAGGTGTGTAGCTGGCGTATGATGAACTGAGTGTGGGTGCGAATGAAGGCGCGAATGTGTTTAGGCTCGTATCAGTGGTGTAATGCAACCCATACACTCACATGCAGTAGTCAAGGATGCTTGAACACTGCTGGCTCGTTTCAAAACATTTATTGACGATAACACACATAGCATCAACAGGAACAGTCAGTGTAAACAAGGTCATGCTGACCGGAAATCGTTAGGTATACATCAGGCATTCAAAAAAGGCTGGTAAACATTTGAATATTCGTGCATGGTCCATAGCAATGTTCTTCAATAATGACAGTTCATAATGCCGCGTTGGTGTCTCTGACTAAATGCGTCAGATATCTTGAGCACTTTGACATACAGGTACAACTTGGCTTCCCCGCCAATTGTACGTTATCAGGCTGTAATATATTAGCCTTAACACAGGCCTCGTTATGACGTCATCTGTGTACTTCTTCTATGCAGGTTAACATCAACCCTGCAGTAATGCTTATGTAGACTTAAATACCGCCAATCTGCGGTTCCCGCAATATAACTTCGTCACTGGTCTTCTGGATAATATAAAGACTAGTAGTCTTGGGTGGCTACCTTGAGCGCAAAAAATATCAGTTCTGAAATGTAGGACCGGTGAGCTGTAGTTCACAGACTAGGTAATCTTCTAACATGTTCTGCCACCGAAAGCGTAATAATTGAAAAAGTCGGTATTACCTGGAACCGAATCCTCAGAACACAATGAGGAACTCTGTCGTCATTCCGACGCACAGAGAAACACTGGGGAGACCTGCCAACGCAGTCACTTCGAAGATTTTCCCCGAAAACACAATGGACATCATGTCCCTCAGAAGCCAGCTTACATCCCGGCCTGACGGAAGTCACTCAACTTGGCGCTCAAATCTGCGCATGGGTATAAGCCCCGAACTGTTTACCTTTGACCCAAAAGGTCAAACACAATGAATGAACAAACAAGGGAGATAACCCCTAATCAACCTGACACAGCAAAGTCAAGACATAGTTACTAAACTTTGACCAGGGTGAAAAAACCTACAACCAATAGATCGATGTTTGAAACTCCATCAAAAATGACCGCAACATATTACTGCACCGCCCCTGTAAAAAAATGACACATTTTTTAAAAAAATATATCCATGAGCAAGATAGCACAAGCATCAATTATGTGCTCATGAAAGAATGAACCTAATATCAGGTACAATAGACGCATAAATAAAGCGTCTGGAGAGAGTAAAAATCATCCCCCATCATAAGAGAAAATATTTTCTCTAAGCCAAACAAACTCAGGAGGTACCATTAAAGAAACCTAAGTTGCTGGCAATACCAATCATAGATATCAAAAATTTTCAAATACTATCATTATAACAATATACAAATATGATGACCTACAATACTATACCATCAGCATATCTAATGGATATATATCATGGATGTACATAATCAAATTCGTTAAATTCTTTATACATCATCCAAATAGTAAAACATTTGTATTACAATATATTAGGATATTAAGGACAGACCTAAGTCTGAAAGTGTATCAGGAAAACTAGGACACAAGATTTAATTGTAGAGTTGGATGTGTTAAGCAGTCCAAGACCCAACAGTTAGGTGGAATCATGTGGGCATCTAGACAAAATGTCTGCCATCACATTATCTGATCCACGGATAGCTCGTACCAAAAAAAGAAAAGGTTGAAGAGCAATTGCATAACGAGTAGACCTCGAGCTCTTCAAATTTTTACTCTGTATAGCCGTAAGAGCTTTCTGATCGGTTTCTACTATGAAATGTGCGCCTAGAAGAAATCTTTGTAGTTTGAGTATTGACCAAACAATAGCCAATAGTTCACGGTCTAAAACCGAATAATTCCTTTCTGCAGCATTAAGATTTCTAGAGATTTACATTACTGGATGCAGAGTTCCAGAGTACTCTTGCATTAGTGCTGCTCCAAACCCAGTGGATGAAGCGTCACTACGAAGAACAAATGTCTTATCTGTAGTAGGTAACACTAAAATAGGTGGTGTTGAAAACAAAGTTTTGATCTTATCCAAAGAGGATTGGCATTCCTGTGACCAGTGGACCATATTAGGCGACCCTTTCTTTAGTAGTGTAGAAAGAGGTGCCATGATAGAGGATAGATTCGGAATGAATCTTCCATAAAATTGAATAAGACCTAAGAGACTTCGCACTTGCTTTTTAGTCTTAGGAATAGAGATGTTAAGTATCTTAGTGATATTATGGTCCTTTGTCTTTATTAAACCATGACCAACTCGATCGCCTAGGAAAGAAATTTCGGTAAAACCTATGCAGGTTTTAGAGGGTTTCGCTGTCAGGTTATACTCGCGTAGAGTAGATAGTAATTCAACTAACCCCGAATAGTGATCTTCCCAAGTATCGCTGAAAAGACAGATGTCGTCTAGGTACGCGATGACATCTGACCGATAAGATAGGATTCGACGCATCATGCGTACGAATGTAGCTGGTGCGTTCATAAGGCCGAAAGGCATGAAATTCCATTGAAAAAGGCCTCTAGGTGTAGAGAAAGCCGTAATTTGTTTGGCGCGTTCAAATAAAGGAACTTGCCAATATCCTTTAGACAAATCTAGTTTAGTGAAAAAATGAGATTTAGAAAGCCTAGTAAGTAGCTCTTCTAGTAAAGGCATAGGTTCAGCATCAATCTTCGTAACTTGATTCAATTTGCGATAGTCAACGCAAAGACGTATGTTATTGTCTTTCTTTTGAACAATAACCATCGGCGAAGAATATGCAGAAGTGGATGATTCAATTATTTTTAAATCTATCATCTCATCCAACTCCTTCTCAACCTGTGCTTGAAAATGTATAGGGATAGGATAAGGTCTGACCCTAATAGGATTATGGTCAGTTAGAATAATGTCATGTTCAATGACGTGAGTTTGTCCAGGAATGTCAGTAAGGACATCCTAAAATGTTTGTAACATAGCCGAAATTTGTCGCTGTTCTCCCAGAGATAAATCAGGAGAGACAGTAACATTTTTCCATGATTCACTCGAATGAAGTGGAATCATCGGAAACGGAAGATTAATATCCGAAAAACTTGTTTCCTCATCCTGTATTACGGACAGTGATGAGTAATGACCATGTTGGACTGGTGAATCGTCCGTTGCCTGGAAAATAGGCTGTAAATAATCCTGACGTTCATGGAATTCCGTAAGCATATTGATGTGGAAGGTTTTATGCTTTCCATCAATATCGACAAAGTAGTCAACATCGGAATTTTTCGAGATTATTTCGTATGGACCTTTCCAAGAAATAAGAAGTCTGTTTTCCCTACAAGGTACCAAAACAAATGCTTTGTCACCAGGACAAAGTTGTCGTAAGGTTCTTTTCTTATTGGCAAATTGTCTTGCCTTCTGCTTAGCAAATTCAGAAGAAGAAGTTGCCAATTTGCATGCTTCGATAATCTTTTGTCTCAGCGCGATGACATATTCGTAAGAAGATTTTGTGTCATCGGTAATATTATCAGCGGTTATGAGATCATGAAGCAAAGACACAGGGCCGCGCGGTCGCGCGCCAAAGACAAGTTCAAAGGGAGAAAATCCTGTATGTTCATTGGGGACCTCTCTGTAAGCATAGAGGGCCGCGGGTAAAACCCTGTCCCAATCTTGAGGATGATCCTCAGTTATCTTCCCTAGTAAGTTTTTGAGTGTTCTATTTAGCCGTTCGACCATCCCATTGGACATAGGATGATAGATACTACTCAAAGATCTCTCTATCTGCAGAGTGGACATCACTTGAGACATGGTATCCGATATTAGTTGGGTGCCATGGTCTGACAATATTTCTCCGGGGAATCACAGACGAGAAAATATAAGCCAAAGAGCATCTGCAATGTCAGCAGTAGTAATGCTCTTCAGAGGAATAGCCTCTGGCCAACGTGTGCACATGTCCACACACGTTAAGATAAACTGATGTCCTCTAGCAGATTTGATCTTAAATGGACCAATGATGTCTATCGCCATTTTCTGAAATGGTCGAATAGTAATGTCTGCAGCCTGAATAGGTGTAGCATGGCGTGGACCTTTGGATTTGACTTCTTGTTATACTATACAAGATCGACAATAAATCCGTATGTCCTTGTTCACAAAAGGCCAAAAGAAAGCCGCAAGAACTCTTGACTTTGTACGGGAAAAACCCATATGTCCAGCACACTGAGAGTCATGAGCGTGCTGCAAAATTTGAACTCTCAAATTCTTGGGAACAAGAATCTGAGAATGACTTGACTTAGTGGAGTCTTGCACCATACGTACAAGTACGCCATTCTTCATTGTAATCCAAGATTTACGCTTTGTATCTTTATTCGGATCACCTTTTGTTGCAAGAGTGAAGAATTTCCTTAGAGTCGAATCATCTTCTTGCTGTTTTATAAGCGAGTCACGAGAAATTACCAAGGGATCATCGTGGTTATGCACTTCATTATCTTCAGTAGATGAAGTTTGAGGCATATTAAGAGCTTGAGCTCTAGTGACTACAGCATTAGCAGTTTGCATATTTTGTTTTTCCCAAACGGAAATCTGTTGTGGAGTGCATTCTTTGACTCCATGAATACGACCGATGATAAGATCAGCGATCGGATTCGGCAGAAGACATGCGTGTACATCTCCTGTAAAGAAAGGAGTAGCAATCCTAATGATAGCAGTAGAGTATTTCTCTAAGGTGCCGCCAAACGTTACGCATTTGACTACTTTTCCAGTGGCACGAGAAGGATCTACAAGCGACTGCCTAACACCAATGGTGGTGCATCCAGAATCAAAAAGCAATGAGACTGGATTGTCATTTACTAAACCTTTGTGTAAGACAAGAGAACCTCTTCCATCATGCGCGATTGACGCAGGAAGATCGGGAAGAGGATGGCCGCAAATTAAAGTGGAAACCGTAGTTGGTTCAAATAATGTTTTGCATTGGCGGCCCTGAGATGCTCTAACAAAATCAAAAGCGGAACATGCCATATTATTATCATCATTATTATCTTTAGTCTGTTTATAGGCTTCATGTGACTCTTGCTGTGCAGAGTTTGCTTGATAGTGTGATTTATGTTTTTGTATTGTGATCTACCTCGATTATTATTGCCTCTGTAATCATTATTATTTCCTCTATTGTAACCCCTATTTGGGTTTGAGTCATAGTTCTCATGGTTACCATTATCATATTCATTATAATGAGTATCTCTATAATTATGATCTTGTTGTCTCCATGATGGATGACTTGGATAGTTCCTATAATGACTTCCTCTGTGGAAATTCCTATAATTATGACCACCTCTGTATCGAGGGCTGTCGGCTCGTCTCCAGTTCTTCGCAGAAGAACCCTGAAATGATTGGTTGCCTTGGTTTTAATAACTATTATGGTTACCCTTTTTATCAAACCTGTTTTGTGGTCCCTGAAACTTGTGTGAATAATTAGGGTTATATGGTGTTGCTGATGCAACTGGCATACTTTGTTTAACCTTAGCATTGCTAAAAGCTACGTCCGGATGTGCCGTGACGTATTGGGTACAATATTCTTCCATTTCTTTTAGTGTCTTGGGTTTACGCTCATGTAGGAATTCCAGGAATGGTTTATTAACACTTGACATAATCTTGTCTCTGAGCAGCAAGTCCATAAGGGCTTCATAGGTCTTTTCTGTTTTGGACAACTCAATCCAACGATTAAATGTAAGACGTGTCCTAGCAATGAATTCTGAGAATTCTACCCCTGATTCAGGTACCATTTTCTTAAACAAAATACGGTAACCTTCCTCTGTTAACTGATATTTTTTCAATAAAGCTGCTCTAATAACATCATAATTATCCTTGTCAGCCTCTTCAACAAAACTTAAACTAGTTAGAGAATCACCTTTCAAATTTTCTGACAACTGGTTAGCATATTGTGATTTATCCACATTATGAGCTCGACAAGAACGTTCAAAACGATCCAGCCAGAATGTAATATCGTCACTGGAAGGATTGAACGCTGGTACCTTGACCTTATAAGTAAAGGGTTTACCATTATTACCATTTGACTGATTAACATTACTTATATTTGTCAATTTCAATTTTTCTAACTCAAATGCTAAAAGTTCTTTTTGATGTTCATGTTCTCTCATTGCTTTTCTCTCCTCAGCTTCTCTGTCTAATCTTTTCTGCTCAGCCTCAGCTTCTAATCTTTTATTTTCATCTTCAGCTTCTTTGTCTAATCTTTTTTGTTCAGCTTCTCTGTCTAATCTCTTTTGTTCAGCTTCAGCTTCTCTTTGTAATCTTTTTTCTTCAGCTTCTTATTTTTTTCTTCTTTTTGAAGCTTTCTCTCCTCAGCAGCAGCTTTTCTCTCCTCAGCTTGCATCTGCAATCTTAAATTCTCAGCATCTATCTTCTTTTGTTCAACTTTGTTGAAAGGTGAATATTTCTAACTTCTTGCCAAAGTATGTAGAGTGTTGCAATGCTGGCACCTGAAGTGTAGAGTATCACCCCCTAGACACCAGGGATGATGAAGGCGGAGAATAATGGTGTCTTTGGTCTGGTTTGTGTATATGTTGTAGATATGTAGTCAAACAGGTACAGTTCCCAACAGGGACGTCACATCAACTCACGACGTAGAAAGTCACTGAATCATATAACAGCTAGTGACGTTTCCATCATTTATTGGGACGCCACAATGACAAGGTGCGTAGACATTAATATGCAGGTACATCACATGTACTGTAGAACAGTCATCATTACATCGACATAGTCAGTACAACACTGGACAGCAGACAGCATCATAGTAATGGTGAATCATATGAGTATCATTACATCATAAGCGGCTGTAAATGTAGTCAGGTGGAAACCTCCATCCCTTTCTATAATAGCCGGAATATATATATGCGTAGAAGATCAAATCCACTCTCCTTTTTCTGACCCCAGCAAGACAGGCATATCTTCTGAAGTACATAAACAATGTCCTCAAAATTCCTTTAGTCAACAAAGGTATCAAACCTAGATCGAGCAGCAGAGTTCAACAAGTAAATAGTCCTCAGGACATGCATCAATCCGATGCATAACAACGTACGTGATCCGTGAGCTGAGAAACTTCTCATAACATAGACTCTTCAATAAGCAGGCTACAAACAATGTCAATCTCGAAAGATGGCGGTAATGTTATTCAAAATGTCATTACCTTTTCTTCAGGAAATAAACCACATAACTCACACGCCTCCAGGCGCTTCGAATCACAAAAGAGATATCATCTCAAAGGAACAAACAATATATAGAGGACTCCATTTCCGGATAGAATAAGCACAGACGCTGGCAAAAAGGCGTCTTGCTCTCAAACGAATCTGCCTCACACTGCGGGTGGAAACCCGTTCAGACAACCACCAAAAACTTAGACATGCGCAGAAACGCGCGATTCGAATACAGTTCAGATAATATACGAAGCTAGTACCTTTTATTAGAAATCCCAAAAAATTCGAGCCTTAAAAGGATAGGAATCCGAAACATTGCAAGTTGCCAAATGTTTCTAAGAAAAGTGGGCCCGAGCGCTCCATACATGGACATGACTCAAGATCGCTCCATACATGGACATGACTTAAGATCGCTCAAACAAACTTATCGGCAACCGAACGCCAACAAGAAACCAAAACTGTTGTAAGTAAAAGTGACATACAATTACACGGGTTATTTCCCTTGCATAAGAAAAATATAAATAGTACTCAGAATACGTTGCGACATTCTTGCGCAACATATTACCGCAACCTCCCGATAAAAAATAATGTGCAACTTTTTTTTTTTTAATATCCAAGAGCAAAGCGAAAAGCGGCTCAACAACGCACGAATTATGCTCGGATAAATAATTAAACTGCCTAACATGAGGCTAAATTGACACATAGAGTGTCTGGTGAGAATATATCTCAACAGAAAAAATATACATATCGGGGAGGTGCCACCAACACACACTACGCTAGCATGTAAATACAATATACATATGCACGTGTAATACAATCATAATCAAATAGCGGTGTCATATTCTAATACCGCTTTAAAATGGATGTACACATCTGATAGTAAATATTAAATAGTACATTATCTAAACATGTAATATTATCAGTACATAATGACATTACTACATGAAGATCCAGGACACATCTTCTGTCGTTCCAAAGGTAAGTACACAATTTAGAACTCTTCATGCTTGACAACAGTAAGGTAACTTCTCAGATCATCAATGACATGCTGAGAAAATACAAACAATATAATGCTATTTAACAAGTATTATGTTTCATAATATACAATACATTATTATTAATAACTGTGGCCGAGTGAATTTTCGGCCCTTATATTGTCTACTCAGCCTTCCTTTGTTATTAAAGAAGGTAACAGAAAAAAGATGATAACAAAGCACAATATTATGTGTTCACATAAAGTGAGGACAGATGTGCTAATGTATTGTAGCAATATAGGTGTGTTATGACTCTGTAGTATATCTAGAAATATAGGACAGAAGTATTAGTTGGAATCATGTGGGCATCTAGACAGAATGTCAGCCATCACATTATCCGAACCACGGATAGCTCGTACCGTGAAGTGAAAAGGTTGAAGAGCAATAGCATATCGAGTGGATCTCGAACTCTTCAAGTTCTTAGTCTGAATAGCTGTAAGAGCTTTTTGATCAGTATCTAGAATGAAATGTGCGCCCAGGAGGAATCTTTGTAGTTTGAGAATTGACCAAACCATAGCCAACAATTCACGGTCTAAAACCAAGTAGTTCCTCTCTGCCGCATTTAGTTTTCTAGAAATGTACATAACAGGATGCAGAGTTTCTGAATATTCCTGCATAAGTGCTGCTCCGATCCCAGTTTCTTCGTCTTAGGTACAGAGATGTTCAATATTTTCGAAGTATTGTGGTCTTCTGTCTTCAAGAGACCATGACCAACACGATGACCAAGGAAAGAGATTTCACCAAAACCAATATAGGCTTTAGAGGGTTTTGCTGTCAAATTATACTCACGTAGAGTGGACAGTAAGTCATATAAACCCAAATAGTGATCTTCCCATGTATCACTGAAGAGACAGATATCATCTAAGTATGCGATGACATCTGAACGATGAGAAAGAATTCGACGCATCATGCGAACGAAAGTAGGAGGGGCGTTCATAAGACCGAAAGGCATAACATTCCATTGAAATAGACCCCTAGGTGTTGAGAAAGCAGTAAGAGGTTTGGCATGATCTGCTAAAGGCACTTGCCAATAACCTTTAGACAAGTCAAGTTTAGTGAAGAATCTAGAATTAGAAAGTCTAATAAGTAGGTCTTCTAGTAAAGGCATCGGTTGAGCATCGAACTTTGTGACTTGATTCAATTTGCGATAATCAACGCAAATTCGTATGTTCTTGTCTTTCTTCCGGACAATAACCATGGAAGAAGAATACGGTGAAGTCGATGGTTCAATTATGTTTAATTGAATCATTTCATCCAATTCCTTTTCCACTTGTGACTGGAAGTGTATAGGGATAGGATAAGGTCTAACCCTAATTGGATTATTGTCGGTAAGAATTATGTCATGTTCTATGACATGCGTGTGTCCAGGGATGTCAGTTAGAACATCCTTAAATGTCTGTAACATCGACGAAGCTTGTCGATGTTCCTCAACGGAAAGATTAGGAGAAATGGAAACGTTTTTCCAAGATTCCATGGAATGTAGTGGGACCACTGGAAGAGGACGATTGACATCACAAAAAATAGATTCCTCATCCTGTATGACAGACAGGGATGAGTAATGACCATGAGGTACAGAAGAATCGTCCGTTGCCTGGAAAATAGGCAGCAAATAGTCCGGACGTTCGTGAAATTCCGAAAGCATGTTTATGTGGAAAGTTTTATGCTTTCCATCAATATCGACCACATAGTCAACATCGGAAATCCGAGAGACTATTGCATACGGACCTTTCCATGCACTAAGAAGTCTATTTTCCCTACTGGGGAGTAGGACGAATGCTTTGTCACATGGACAAAGTTGTCGTAGACATCTTTTCTTATTAGCAAACTGCCTTGCCTTTTCTTTAGCAATTTCTGATGAAGCAGTTGCCAGTTTGCATGCCTCAATGATCTTTTGCCTAAGAGCAATGACATACTCATATGAGGATTGAGTGTCATCGCTAATATTATCGGCAGTGATGAGATCGTGTAGTAAAGACATAGGGCCGCGCGGACGCGCGCCAAAGACAAGTTCAAAGGGAGAAAATCCTGTGTGTTCGTTTGGGACCTCTCTATAAGCAAAGAGAGCCGCGGGTAACACCCTGTCCCAATCTTGAGGATGATCTTCAGTTATCTTACCAAGCAAAGTTCTTAGCGTTCTATTCAAACGCTCAACTAACCCATTAGACATTGGGTGATAGATACTACTGAGAGATCTTTTAATATGTAAGGTAGACATCACTTGTGACATAGTGTCAGATATGAGTTGAGTGCCATGGTCTGACAATATTTCTCTGGGGAACCCCAAGCGAGAAAATATCAGCCAAAGAGCATCTGCGATATCGGTAGTAGATATGCTCTTAAGAGGGATAGCCTCTGGCCAACGTGTGCACATATCGACACATGTAAGGATAAACTGATGTCCTCTGGCCGACTTGATCTTAAAAGGGCCAATAATATCTATGGCCATTTTATGAAAAGGCCGAATAGGGATGTCAGCAGCCTGGATAGGCGCAGCATGTCGTGGTCCTCTAGATTTGACCTCCTGACATACCCTGCATGATTGGCAGTAGATACGAATGCCCTTGTTAACAAAAGGCGAAAAGAAAGCCGCAAGGACTCTCGACTTTGTATGGGAAAATCCCATATGTCCAGCACATTGCGAGTCATGAGAATGTTGCAATATTTGTACTCTCATACTCTTGGGAACAAGAATTTGCGAATGTGCCGACGTAGTCGAGTCTTGCACCATACGTACAAGTACGCCGTTTCTCATTGCAATCCAAGATTTTTTTTGTGTATTCTGATTTGGATCACCTTTCTTCGCAAGAATGAAGAATTTTTTCAGAGAAGGATCTTCTTCTTGTAATTTTATGAAAGAGTCCCGGGAAATAACCAAGTGACTATCTTGGCTATGAACTTCATTATTACTATTCAATGAAGTTTGGGGTGTTTGTAGAGCTTGTGCTCTTGTAACCACTGCATTGGTAGCTTGCATATTATGATCTTCCCAAGCAGCAATCTGCTCTGGGGTACATTCCCTAACTCCGTGAATACGACCAATAATAAGGTCCGCAATACGATTAGGTAAGAGACAAGCGTGCACATCTCCCGTAAAGAAAGGAGTGGCAATGTGAATTACAGCAGTAGGATATTTCTCTAGAGTGCCGCCAAATGTGACACATTTGATAACCTTTCCTGTAGCACAGGATGGATCTACAAGCGATTGTCTAACACCAATAGTGGTGCATCCGGAATCGAAAAGTAGCGAGACCGGAGTATTATTAACAAGACCCTTATAAAGTTTAGAGAACCTCTCCCGTCATGCGCAACTACAGCAGGCAGAGCGGGAAGAGGGTGACCACAGCTCAAAGTAGTTATGGTAGTCGGTTCGAACAAAGTACTGCATTGGGGGCATTTGTTTGCACTCCCAAAGTCAAAAGCAGAACAAGTGACAGCGTCAGAGTTTTTATTATCAACAACCTGATTACAGGCTCCCTGAGATTCTTGTTGTACAGAGTTAGCCTGCTGATATCTCTTTTTTTTGTATTGAGATCTACCGCGACTATTATTAGCTCTGAAGTTATCAGAGTTATTATTATCTCTGAAGTTATTAGTGTCTCTATTGTAACTGTTATCCTGTTTTGAACTCCAGTTTCCATGATTATTATCATGTCCACATTGATGCGAACATCTGTTTGTTTGGTTTTGAGGTCTTCGCGAGGAATAGCCTATGTTACCATATCCTCTTCTGAAATGCCTAAAATTATTATTTTGGAAGTAACGAGGACTGTCAGCTTGTCTCCAATTCTGTGAAGAAGAATCACCTTGAAATTGATTGCTATGATTCTGAGCATAATTACGGTTACTCTTCTTATTAAAATTTTGTTGGAATTTACGATCAAAGTTTTGACCATATGGTGCTGCTGAAGCAACTGGCAGACCTTCTTTTACTTTAGAGTTGCTAATGGTTACGTGAGGATGCGCAGTAACATACTGGCAACAATATTCTTCCATTTCTTTTATGTTTTTAGGCTTAAGCTCATTAAGAAATGAAAGAAAAGATTCATTGACAGAAGACATAACCTTGTCTCTAAGTAGTATGTCCATAAGTGCTTCAAATGTATGTTCTGTCTTAGACAGTTCAACCCAACGTGTAAAAGTAAGACGTATCTTTGAAATGAATTCAGAGAATTCCACTCCAGTTTCTGGCAACATATTTTTAAATTGAAGACGATAGCCGTCTTCGTTATGTTGGTATTTCTTTAACAAGATAGCCCTGACAACCTCATAGTTGTTCTTGTCAGGCTCATCTACCATGCCCAACATACTCAAAGCATCACCTCTAAGTATTTTGGACAAATGATAAACATACAGTGATTTATCTATGTTATGTACCTTACATGAACTTTCAAATCTGTCTAGATAACACGTTATATCGTCAATGGAAGCATTGAATGCTGGTAGATTAAGCTTGAAAGTATTAGCATTAGTCTTATCTGACACCTTATTTGCATCATTAGCATTACCCATGTTCATCAACTTTAACTTCTCTAACTCCAAAGCTAAGAGTTTTTCTTCATGCTCCATTTTTGCCTTTCTCTCCTCAGCTTCAGCCTGTCTTTCAAGTTTTTTATTATCTATTTCAAGTCTTTTATTTTCAGCCTCAATCTGTAGTCTTTTCTCTTTAGCTTCTCTTTCAAGTTTTTTATTTTCAGCCTCAATCTGCAGTCTTTTCTCTTCAGCTTTTGCTTCTGCTTCTCTTTTTTGTTTTTCCATTTCCATTTGGAATCTCTTTTCATCCACCTGCAGCTGCAGTTTTAAATTCTCAGCATCTATTTTCTTTTGTTCCGTTTGTTCTTTCATTTTCTTTTCTTCCGACTTCAATGCCTTGGCATATTGAACAGTCGCAAATTCTTCTAATTTATCACCAGTCTTTCCAAGGGATTTACCCTGCTCAATAAAGTACTCAAATGTAGACATGTTGTCTAAAATATGAGTCCAAAACCTGAAATAATTAATTACCTTATTTCAAACTTAATAATAACAAGTCTTAAATCAAGCACTTGCTTAGTCACATCACATTATATTATCCCAATCTCTGTGGGAAACAACTCTTTGCCAAGGAACTTGTGTATGAACCTTCTTGAAATATCATCAATCAATTCTTGATCATAGGTGCCCTTCCCATTCAATAGTGCACGACACTATTCATCATTTATTTATCATCAGTGTAGTAGTAATAGTGCATCAGCATAATCCATTAATTAATTACCAATGACTATGTAAACACAATCACAATGTAAACATTAACAATGTAAACAATAACAATGTAAACAATAACAATGTAAACAATAACAAAGATTAGCAACCATACGAAAACACTCGCAGTAATCAACTAAAAATAAAGCTAAAAGTAAAGAAATATCACAAAAAATGTGATGATATCTGCGAGAAGATGATACAAAACACAAGACACCACAGTGTATAAAGATAAATGGTGTATAAAACTAAACAATAGCAAAGAGAAGATCTACAAGTACAAACAAATCAAAACAAAACTAAAGAATGCGAAAAAATAACGAAAACGACACTAACACATGTCATCACAACTAACAGAAATAGCAACAAAAGTCGCTTAGCAAATTTCACTATAGGAATTGTGCATACCCTACAGAACACTCACAATAGAAAACCTCTGTCACGTGGTATGATCTATAGGAGTCACCACCCAGCCAGACCCGCAGAAATATAAACATATAAATATACAAATAACATATAAACATATAACATATAACAATATGAGAATATAGATGAGAAGAAAACAGAAGGCTCAATAGAAGTATAAGGGCACAGTTCACAAACAAAACAGGCCACTTAACTTATGGAAATCCAATCGTCAGTACAGCAGAAAAAACAGATGACAATCAGCGTCCTAAGGAATGAAGATCCAACGATGATGGTACATCTGAACTGCTTCAAAACTGCCACGACGGTGGTACTTGAGCTTCTGAACAGTAATGAGATACGGTACTTGGCCTTCTCAGTACAAGAACTCGTAAGATTGTGGAACTTATCCTTCTCAAAACGACAGCAACAACTTGATTATAGACAGCAGCAACTTTCTCTTCGAAGGAACGTTACAGTTCTAAATGTATGCTGCAACGCCGGGTACTGTCAATTTTCTTGATTCAGCTTCAGCCAAAAAGTGAAGTTCCAACGAGCTACCGGGCAACGCCGAGTACTTACAGGATTCTGTATGTAGATGTCTTGGAGAATGCTGTATGTTGATTTCTTGTAGAATGTAGCGGGTAAGGGACCCCGTGTATGCTGGCATCAGACCAAACCAGCTTATGGCCACCAAATGTTGAAAGGTGAATATTTCTAACTTCTTGCCAAAGTATGTAGAGTGTTGCAATGCTGGCACCTGAAGTGTAGAGTATCACCCCCTAGACACCAGGGATGATGAAGGCGGAGAATAATGGTGTCTTTGGTCTGGTTTGTGTATATGTTGTAGATATGTAGTCAAACAGGTACAGTTCCCAACAGGGACGTCACATCAACTCACGACGTAGAAAGTCACTGAATCATATAACAGCTAGTGACGTTTCCATCATTTATTGGGACGCCACAATGACAAGGTGCGTAGACATTAATATGCAGGTACATCACATGTACTGTAGAACAGTCATCATTACATCGACATAGTCAGTACAACACTGGACAGCAGACAGCATCATAGTAAGGGTGAATCATATGAGTATCATTACATCATAAGCGGCTGTAAATGTAGTCAGGTGGAAACCTCCATCCCTTTCTATAATAGCCGGAATATATATATGCGTAGGAGATCAAATCCACTCTCCTTTTTCTGACCCCAGCAAGACAGGCATATCTTCTGAAGTACATAAACAATGTCCTCAAAGTTCCTTTAGTCAACAAAGGTATCAAACCTAGATCGAGCAGCAGCAGAGTTCAACAAGTAAATAGTCCTTAGGACATGCATCAATCCGATGCATAACAACGTACGTGATCCGTGAGCTGAGAAACTTCTCATAACGTAGACTCTTCAATAAGCAGGCTACAAACAATGTCAATCTCGAAAGATGGCGGTAATGTTATTCAAAATGTCATTACCTTTTCTTCAGGAAATAAACCACATAACTCACACGCCTCCAGGCGCTTCGAATCACAAAAGAGATATCATCTCAAAGGAACAAACAATATATAGAGGACTCCATTTCCGGATAGAATAAGCACAGACGCTGGCAAAAAGGCGTCTTGCTCTCAAACGAATCTGCCGCACACTGCGGGCAGAATCCCGTTCAGATAACCACCAAAAATTTAGACATGCGCAGAAACGCGCGATTCGAATACAGTTCAGATAATATACGAAGCTAGTACCTTTTATTAGAACACCCAAAAAATTCGAGCCTTAAAAGGATAGGAATCCGAAACATTGCAAGTTGCCAAATGTTTCTAAGAAAAGTGGGCCCGAGCGCTCCATACATGGACATGACTCAAGATCGCTCCATACATGGACATGACTTAAGATCGCTCAAACAAACTTATCGGCAACCGAACGCCAACAAGAAACCAAAACTGTTGTAAGTAAAAGTGACATACAATTACACGGGTTATTTCCCTTGCACAAGAAAAATATAAATAGTACTCAGAATACGTTGCGACATTCTTGCGCAACAAACTTCTGCTTTCCATTTATTTTCCTCTTTTTGCTTCTTTTCTTCTGACTTTAATACCATTGCAAATTGAGCAGTTGCAAACTTTTCTAATTCCTTACCAGACTTATCAAGGGATTTCCCTTGTGCAATAAAGTATTCCAATGTAGACATGATGTCCAATAATGATAGCAATCACTTGAAACAATAATGTAATCTATTTCCAAGTAAACAGGAACAAGTTCTAAATGAACTTGATTAATTAGCTCACAATCCCAATCTCTGTTGGAAACAAGCCTTTAAATAAGGTCTTGTATAATCAACTGTGTACCTTTATTAACAGCAATTAGTCATCAGTTGATTATTTCTCATAAGTTCACTACACAGCTAGTAGTGTATTATCAAGTATATTTATGTAGACTGTGAATGACAATAATGTAGTACAATCATAAATACAAAGACAACGATACAAAACAATGACCGAAAACGTTCGCGGAAGTCAAATAAACAATACAGCAAATAGTAAAGAAAATGTTACACAAATGTGTAATGATGACCGCGAAAAGTAAGCACGACAAATGGCAACACTGTTATAAACAAAAAGGTGTAAAGAAATAAACGGAAGAAAAGAGAGACCTACAGATACAAACAAAACAAATCGAAAATCAAAGGATGAAAAAATAACGAAAACAACACTAACTCATGTCGTCACAGCTAAACGTAAACAGCAACAATTGTCGCTAGCAAATTCCAATTAAGGAAATTTGCAGTCCCTACAGAAAACGCTCTCAATAGATAACCTCTATTACGTGGTATTTATCTAAAGGAGTCACCTTACCCAACCAGCCCGCTGAAAAACACAAGAAAAATACACAACAATATCACAAGTAACATAAATATATATAGCAATCAATTCAATGTGTTGCAGAACAAGTTCAGTCACAAATGACACTAAAGTAATTCTCTTGCTCCTTACGAACACAGCACCAAAATGTCAAGCACGCACTGAATGTCAGATCCACTGTAGCATGAAGTGGTCTTCACGAACATAAAGTTACTATGACCTTCTCGTATCTTGAGTCTTGCACATCGAATGTTGACAATTTATTCGTACTGTTTACAAACACTTGACCTCGAACAATGTAACTTGAAAGCCCGGACGTTGAACAGTCTGTTATTGACTGAGACGTGTGAACGACCAGCGGTACCGTTCACAAACAGGGACTCGACTTGTATGCAGCTGTGGTCCACGTAGCAAACGCCCCGATGCTAACTTCAGTATTTGTCATGTTGTTGTTTATGCAGCATTATAACATAAATGCTAGCACTGTTTAAACTGTCCTGTGTAACCAAAACTTGGAAGTGTAGAAATGTACAGATGTGTGTTTCAGCTGTCCACCTTGATTATTTCAACGTAGTACAAAGCCCACAGGAAATGTAATGTGCACTTGTCCTTCTCATGAAAATAGCCCCATCAGCTGGCCTACCAGAAATGTAATATTCTGAATCACATTAATGTCACCAATAATGTTAATTGCTCGCTCTGTCCAATGTGTAGCTTAGACCCACAGAACTGGTCCACCAGAAATGTAGCCCACGGAACTGGCCCACCAGAAATGTAACTGTCTTTTTCTCTTGTTGAGGTGATCACTGGCCCAAGACAGTATACATGTTGTTAGGTGTGTAGCTGGCGTATGATGAACTGAGTGTGGGTGCGAATGAAGGCGCGAATGTGTTTAGGCTCGTATCTGTGGTGTAATGCAACCCATACACTCACATGCAGTAGCCAAGGATGCTTGAACACTGCTGGCACGTTTCAAAACATTTATTAACGATAACACACATAGCATCAACAGGAACAGTCAGTGTAAACAAGGTCATGCTGACCGGAAATCGTTAGGTATACATCAGGCATTCAAAAAAGGCTGGTAAACATTTGAATATTCGTGCATGGTCCATAGCAATGTTTTTCAATAATGACAGTTCATAATGCCGCGTTGGTGTCTCTGACTAAATGCGTCAGATATCTTGAGCACTTTGATATACAGGTACAACTTGGCTTCCCCGCCAATTGTACATTATCAGGCTGTAATATATTAGCCTTAACACAGGCCTCGTTATGACGTCATCTGTGTACTTCTTCTAAGCAGGTTAACATCAACCCTGCAGTAATGCTTATGTAGACTTAAATACCGCCAATCTGCGGTTCCCACAATATAACTTCATCACTGGACTTCTGGATAATATAAAGACTAATAGTCTTGGATGGCTACCTTGAGCGCAAAAAATATCAGTTCTGAAATATAGGACCGGTGAGCTGTAGTTCACAGACTAGGTAATCTTCTAACATGTTCTGCCACCGAAAGCGTAATAATGGAAAAAGTCGGTATTACCTGGAACCGAATCCTCAGAACACAATGAGGAACTCTGACGTCATTCCGACGCACAGAGAAACACTGGGGAGACCTGCCAACGCAGTCACTTCGAAGATTTTCCACGAAAACACAATGGACATCATGTCCCTCAGAAGCCAGCTTACATCCCGGCCTGACGGAAGTCACTCAACTTGGCGCTCAAATCTGCGCATGGGTATAAGCCCCGAACTGTTTACCTTTGACCCAAAAGGTCAAACACAATGAATGAACAAACAAGGGAGATAACCCCTAATCAACCTGACACAGCAAAGTCAAGACATAGTTACTAAACTTTGACCAGGGTGAAAAAAACCTACAACCAATAGATCGATGTTTGAAACTCCATCAAAAATGACCGCAACAGCCACGCAATGATAATAAACATAAAAACTCACAGTTCAATGACAGGAAATATGAGGAAAGAAAATCCCTTTATCAAAATAGATACTATTGTAAATGGTGTAAGAGAGAGGGTCATGACACCAAATTTTGTACAAGGAAACCTTCTGGATGTGCTGCTATGAAGTTGGGGAAAAAGGAAGTAAAGGTACAACCTACTGGACAGCAGGAACCTTACCATCCCCTAGTATGTGAGAACGTGGTATGTAATGGAGTCACAATTAGGTGCCTTTACGATACCGGTTTGGATTTTGATTCCGTTGTAAGTGCACACTTGGTGAACCCGGATCAGTATACCACAGAAACAGTGGAGATTCAAGGGGCGACCAAGGACCTACCACTCATGACACTTCTCATTGCAAGTATAACAGTGAAAGCTCGCTATGTGGAAGGAATAATCAGAGCAGCAGTGATAGACGCATCCATTTACCCTCTGATATTGAGATGTCGTTATGTCTTCTTGGGGAATCCTAAGAGACCTGTGGTCCTGGCAGCAGTGCAGACCCGTTCACAATCCAGAAATGAAGAAGATGAGCCAATAAATACTCATCCAGAGGAGATGAGGAAGGCACAGGCTGAAGATAGGACACTCAAGCCTTGCTTTAAGAAATTACCTAAATGCCACACACCTCCAAACAAAGGGGATTATTATATGAAGAACAAATTGTTGTATAGGAAGGCCGGAACTGGATCCAATGGTAACGGACAGTTGGTACTTCCTAAGGCATATAGGGCAGATGTAATAAGGAGCTTACTTGTTGGGAAAGATGGTGACCATGAGAAAAAAGGTACCATCTGCCAAAACGTTTCTAAATATTATTATTGACCAGATGTAGAGATAGTTATTGAGAATTTTGTGGAGAACTGCGGCCAATTTCACGACGGAACATCCACACGTGGGAAAACTGTTCAGGACCTAGACACGCCACGGGGCAAACTTAGGCCTGGAAATAAAAATAATTGTAATAAAGTAGACAACGTGGAATGGGAACCCCCTTTTCACACACAGTCTTCACTTGAATGTATTAAAATGGCAACTCTGTGTCGAGAACAAACAGTGGTTTTACCCCAGAATAAGCCGACAATCCCTCGGTCGGAATTATGTGAACTGGGTGACCATAAAAGAGAGAGAGGATCTCTCACAAGGAACTTAAAGTGGGGAGAAAACCCCAGGAAACGAATAGGTAGTGGTAGATTCTTGTGTGATGACAAAAGGAAGAAACGTCCTCAACACAAGGCTTCCAATATTATGAAAAATATGTCAGAAAAATTAAAAGTCCATATGTAACCTTGTTAAGGACGTGGACAGATGAGAAGGCAGAAGAGACTGTTATCTCATCATACCAATATGTGAACGAACTGACCACTCGTTTAAAACTAGTTGGAAACTGGCCAATGAAAATTTGAGACAAGCAAGGAAAAAGCATGCTGCTTATTATAACAAAAAAGCGATGGATAGGGAGCTTGCTGTAGGGGAGAAGGTGCTTCTTCTATTACCAGGCAGCAACAATAAACTTCAGATCGGATGGCAAGGTCCATATACAGTTTTGGAAAAGGTAACCAGAACAAATTATAAGATAGACAAGAAGGGAAAGTAAAAGGTCTATCATGTGAACCTTTGAAGAAATATCTGGACAGACAAATCTAGGAAGGAACACACTTAATGGCCTTGTCAATTGCAACCGAAATGAAAAATGAACCTCTCACCTCATTTGAATATCCACTGAAGCCCAGTGAAACGTTTGAACAGGTAAAGATCAGTAATCACCTGACAAAAGGACAGAGGGAGAGGATTCAAAAGGTCCTGGAGAAACATACAGACGTGTTATCGGATAAGCCGGGGCACACAAATTTGTTGGAATATGATATGAAACTACTAGACCCAACACTCATCTGTATGAGGTCTTATTCTATTCCGTTCGCTAAGGAAAAAGCTTTGAAAGAGGAGATAGATTATTTGTTACAAGAAGGGATTATTTCTCACAGTGAGTCTCCTTATAGTTCCTGTGTGGTTTTGTTGCGAAAACCATCGGGAGAACATAGACTGTGCATAGATTACAGGAAACTGAATGCTGTCACAGAAGATCAGGTGGATCCATTACCTGATACTACTCAACGTTTTGCCAGGCTGAACAAGGCAAAATATTTTTCCAAGGTGGATCTTAGTAAAGGCTATTATCAAATTCCAGTAAAGTCTGAGGTTCGACCTTACTTAGCCTTTAGCCCCTCGGAAGGTCATTATGAGTTCAACATGCTACCGTTTGGGTTGAAAAATGCCCCGAGTGTGTTTTCTAGGATGATGCAAAAATTGTTGGATCCCCTGAAAAATCCATGTATCTCGAATTTCATGGATGATATCCTCATTGCTACTGAAACGTTTGAGGAACATGTTAACTCTTTGAATATGCTGTTTGATGGACTCAGAGAGGCTAACTTGACTGCTAGACCAACAAAATGTTGTATTGGGTGTAAAGAGTTGGAATTCTTGTGACATACCGTACATCAGGGTAGCATGACCCCTGACCCCAGGAATCTGGAGAAACTGAAAAGAGCACCTAGGCCATAAACAAAGAAAGATGTGCGATCTTTTGTGTCGTTGTGTGGTTTCTACCAAAAGTACATTAAACATTTTAACTCTATATGTGCTCCTCTGACGGATTTAACTCGAAAGGGACAACCTGATACAATAAACGGGTCAGCACAGTGTGAATTGGCTTACCAGGAGTTAAAAGAAAAACTCACAAGCAGGCCAGTATTGCAATTGCCTGACTTGAATCAAGATTTTTGTCGTGAGATGTGACGCAAGCAATGTGGGCATGGGCGCTACATTGTTGCAAAGGTCCTCCTCACAAGATTGGGAATTGAACCCAGTCGCTTATGCAAGCCGCAAGTTGAACAAGGCGGAAAAAAAATATTCAACAAGTGAGAAAGAATGTTTGGCGTTAATGTGGGCTATAAAAAAATTCCAGATTTATCTATATGGCAGGACATTTGTGGTCCAAACAGATCATTCACCTCTCGTATTCCTATCACAAGCCAAGCATGAAAATGCCAGATTATTAAGATGGTCATTACTATTACAGCCATATTCATTTCTGATTGAATATATTCCCGGCCCTCAGAACGTCGGTGCAGATTTTTTGATTAGACATACTTGTGATGAAAATCAGAAAGAAATGTAGGACTTCATTTGCGCTAAGTTATCTCACAGATAGTAACCTGCAATGGATGCATGTTTTAGGAAGGGAGGTGTGTAGCGAAATCTGTGAGATAATCGCTTATTTCAGTAAGATTTTAGTCCTATGATAATAAATACACCAGCCCTCAGGTGTCTGAATATTTTCATCTTCAACGCCAGTAGAGCGCTGCCTTTTGTGCAGTGGAAATGCTTAAAAAATGACCCACCGTAAAAATCTAACACGCTTTTACTTTCGGTTTAAGAAACGTACAATAAACCTTTTAACATCTCGCCGATCTGCTGCACGAAACGGCGGAAAAAGTTTGAATTAACGTAATATGTTAACTTTAACACTAAAATTTGTAATAATTCGGACATTTCCCAGTAGTAAGAACGAGACGATTGTAATAATTAACGCCAACACTACCAAAGTTTTGAAAAACCCCTCTTCGCTCTGCAAGCGGTCTCTTTAATATATACACTCTGTGGGCAAAGCCAGCAGAGACAAACACACAGACAGTTTTCCATTTCCTCCTAGCGGTAATATTCTGACGTCACTCAAACTAGTTGGTTATTTGAATAATGAGAGAAATGTTAGAGACAAGGGGGGAAGATGGCCGACTTGTGTAAAAGTTATATTTGACGATGGACAGTGACAAAACTGAAAAATCTGAACCATAATGAAACTGACAATAAAAATCATATAGTACGATAGCTTAGTGTCCCCTGAGCAAAAATATGTTTTAAAAAATATGGTAGTCCAAGTATTAGCCAAGTTATTGAGAAAATACTATATGTCTAAGAACGCTTGGACGGACAGACTGTTGTTCTTGCTCGTTACACATAACGTTATTGGGGACGCTAGTTTAAAAAATAAGAGGCATTGGAGTAA
Organism: Oreohelix idahoensis; assembly: GCA_024509875.1. Classification (NCBI taxonomy): domain Eukaryota; kingdom Metazoa; phylum Mollusca; class Gastropoda; order Stylommatophora; family Oreohelicidae; genus Oreohelix; species Oreohelix idahoensis. The sequence goes on along the minus strand of JAMPIV010018066.1, from coordinate 130,587 downwards.
TTCAAATCCTATTGGTTAGTATAAGATTATAGGAGTAAAGGGTGGGATAGGAAAATGTAACTAAAACTAAACATCTTTTTCTATTGGCATAACTAACGCAGACTGACCAATGTACTACGAGGCACATAGTTTGTTTGGAAGTTGTTTTGTTTTTTAGAACTAAATTCAAAAAAAGATGTAGTAGTGCCTGCTTTCATTGGTCGGCTGTAATAGATATTGGCAAGAGGCGTAGTGGTTTCGTGGCCATTTGACTAGAAAATTTTATACAAACAACTACGTTGAGAGCAGATGTGACAAATTGTAAAATTAACTACTAAATTCACTATCTGGACGGGGCAGAGCAAAACTGAGGCCATATTCTTTGCCAGTCACCGTTATTTGTGACATATTTCTTTGCGAGGCTGACCCCACACCTTCATGTATACATAGGGATAAGAAGTTGTGATCAGATATGAAAAGGCCAAGGTGTCTTTTTATTGCAGAGTTTTTATTTCCTGTTACCATCCGGTGACAGGAAACCTGATGAGTGAGTGAAAAGTGAAAAGTCTCCATTTAAAAGTTGCTGTCAGCTGATAGCCTGAAGGAGCTTGTGTGTGGGTGCTGATCTATTATATCTGTAACGACATCCTGATTTATTATCGTCATAACAAGAATTCCAGGTGACACGTATACAGCTGGGACATCTGACACTTCAGGATAATAAACTGGTTCTTATCAAAATAAAATAGAATTATATGGGGGAATGATCAAAACAACAGCTCCTCATAACCAATGACTATCACTAGCAGTTATTAAAGTTTTAGTCTGTGAATACACCTACAGGAACTCTATATAATAACATTACGTTCATAGGACCAAGAATCCATATTTTTTAGTTAAAGCATTATATGTAAATATATTTCCTCATTTTCAAAGACCTGTCCAAAAGAGATGGCGGTACAGGCAGATTAAATTGTACAAAGAAAAAACATTCCAATTTTAAAAGAAAACTTTAATCAGTCTTATTTATTTTCTTATAGTGAATTAAAGTGTATTGTGTTGATGTACCATCATCTTCATTTCACCCCTAGACACTAGAGACATCATACATCAGCCACTAGAATCAAAATACGGACTGTGTGAGATCTAGGGAGGTAGCGTTAGGTTCCCTGATAATATATATTATTATCATCATCTTTTTTAGAGTCAGGAACCTACATGTGCTTGACCTCACACAGTTGACACAGACACAGCTATCTTTCTTGTTAGGTATAACATCTTAACCTCCCCAGCAAAAATTACCTTTGCTACAAGGCTTTCGTTGGACATAAAGGAGAACGTGCGTCCTTTCACGATTTACTTTCACAGCAAAGCGATGGCGCCGTTTGCATGGTCCTTGGTTCTATTGCCGGTAAGCATATCACTTATATGTCTGCTGTCCTGCTTTATGTCCAACGACTGCCTCATCATAGAGCAGGGAATAAAAAGTAAAATGTGCCGCGTAGTTAAGACAAGAAAAGTAACGTTCTGAACAGATAATTATACGCAGGATAGCTATAATTTCTACTTGCAAGTAATCCGTCAAAACTAGTGAGAAAAAAATTATTTTGTGCTCTTTCGAGACTTCATGTCTTGAAGACAGCACCATTTCTCAAGTGTTTAATTTTTTCCGTTCCATTCTCTTTCACCTTCGGTCGATCTTTGTAGTGAAATCTATCTGGATGCACCGGCTAAAAAGCCACGGAACAAACCGTCAAACACGGCTGGAGGAGAAATGATAAAAGATCAACATAATGTAATTTGACCAATTACTTAACACTAACAGTTCTTTTACTGCTCTTTTATTGTGTAAATGTACGGTTAGTTTGAAAATTTTTTTGTCTTTGTAGACTGTGCAGGAACTCTACTGGGAAATCAATGGTATCTTCAGTAACCATCGACTCGAGTCTCAAAATAAAAGTAGTAACTGAACACAGCAGAAATTGGTATATTGAAGAAAATGTACACCACTGTGGTTTGCCGTCATTTCTTACGTCGGTTGAAGTACGAAAATCTGGTTTTTTTTTTTTGTTTTTTGTTTATCCAGTCCTCTGTCTTTACTTTTAAGATAATGTTAGAGATAAATAAAGCATCGAGAGGTACTGGGAGATACGATGAAACTAAATTGTTAAACGTCTCTGGCATCTCTTCACATAAAAAAAAAAAAAAAAAATTGCCTCGTTTTGGCGAGGCGCGTCCCTTTCAACCTACTCGGTTATATCTGGCGCGTCCAAATATAAAAGACCTTTAGGTGTGATATCGCACAATATCTGTTCACATGTTATTTGCTAAGAGATATATGAAATCGGAACAAAATTATTAGTCTCAATGAGGATGATTCTAATTGTATTTCAAGATAGCTTCCACTCAAAGCCCGTACACTGTGTGGTTGCTTCATTCAGCGATGTATACTGTATTGCACAGATCCGTTTGACTACACATTCTCATGAACTCTATTTATTCTCTACTATTATGCATACATTTAAGACTGTAATACATATTCCTCTAGTAGCGCCCCAACGTCATAACTGACTATGGGAATACGCCTTTGAGGTGATAGCCCACAGCTACTTTTTTGCCTGGTGTTCTTTTCCGCGTGTTCTTTTCTCTTCTGCTTGTTGAGAAAGATTCTTTCCGCAAAATTTGAGTTGGCGCCGTAGGGAGCATCACCACTTGATGCGATCAGTAGCGTCATCCTCCCAGGTTGCTAGATTTATGTACAGTGTCTTCACGTCTCTCTTGTACACATCTTTGAACCTCAGCTGCGGTCGCCCGGCTGTACTTTTGCCATATACCATTTGTCTATATTCAGGTACACATTCATACCTATATAAAAACTCTTTGCCTTTAGAGAGATGGTTATAATGTGTGGTCAAGATACCTTTCACTCAAAGCACAATGCGCGCCGGTTCCACATTTTCCGGAAAAGCTGATGCGATTGTTCCTTCTTTTTTCGACCACCGTATCAAGCAAACATTCTTATCACGATAGGGAAACTAGTAATGTATATAGGCCCAAAATAGTATTTTATGCGTTTCATCGACCACAAGAAGAAATTTTTGACAGCGTCCGTAATAAAAGAGGGATTGACTGTCGTGAATAAAATAGGTCTGGATGGAAAGTCATAACAATGATTAATAATCTATACGGCAATTAAAAACAGCGATATTAAGATCTGTCTAGATTTGCCACACATATTGATATAAAAAGAGAAACGGGACAAAAGTGGGTGATTATCACATGCAAATTTAATATCCACACGCAATAAAATTGTCAAAAACAGACGAAATTTATTCTCTCATGACCTTACAGATCGCCGTGGGGCGTAGGCCATCACCAATACCCTACAAATCTACCTGTCAGGTGTCATCTGTCAAGGTTTTTCTTATGTTCTTTAAGCCATTCACGTCTGTGCTCAGTTCTTTTTCTCCGTGTTGAGGGGGTGTCCTCTAATTTTTTTACCATAGGATTTTTCAGAACAGGACTAAATTGTAATACGCTCGTACTTTCATTTCGTTTTCTTTCAAAGCGTGACCAAACCTGAGACAGCGTTTTATATTAACATCTTGTTTCACTGGAAGTGTCTGATTGTATTCTTTATTTCCACATTAGTAACCTTGTCAATCCATTTCAAACTTTCTATTTTACGCAAGCACATATTTATGAAAGTCTGTAACTTCTTGGTGTACATTAATATTGCCTTAACGTTTTAATTGAAGATTCCAGTGTTTGTTTTAAACTTTATTTCTTTTGATTTCCACATATTTCTCATTGTGGTGTTCCTCTCGCCTTATTTAGATATCATTGTCTGACCCCGGACTGGAACCAGGCCAGGAGAGGAAGACAGCCGATAGGATAGTATAGAGCTCAATCTTGCAATCTCTACACCCCAGGGTCAAAGAGGAGAAATTAAGTAAGTAAGTAAGTTTGTTCCTCCAACTTCAAGTTTGTTCCTTCAACTTTAAGTTTGTCGCTCCAACTTTAAGTTTTTTTCCTCCAACTTCAACTGTGTTGCTCCAACTTTAAGTTTGTTGCTCCAACTTCAAGTTTGTTCCTCCAACTTCAAGTTTGTTGCTCCAACTTCACGTTTGTTGCTCCAACTTCAAGTTTGTTCCTCCAACTTCAAGTTTGTTGCTCCACCTTCAAGTTTCTTGCTCCAAATTCAAATGTGTTGCTCCAACTTTAATTTTGTTGCTCCAAACTTCAAGTTTGTTCCTCCAACTTCAAGTTTGTTGCTCCAACTTCAAGTTTGTTGCTCAACTTCAAGTTTGTTCCTACAACTTCAAGTTTGTTGCTCCAACTTCAAGTTTGTTGCTCCAACTTCAAGTCATTTGCTCCAACTTCAAGTTTGTTCCTCCAACTTCAAGTTTGTTGCTCCAACTTCAAGTTTGTTGCTCCATCTTCAAGTTTGTTCCTCTAACTTCAAGTTTGTTGCTCCAACTTCAAGTTTGTTGCTCCAACTTCAAGTTTGTTCCTCCAACTTTAAGTTTGTTGCTCCAAATTTAAGTTTGTTCCACCAACTTCAAGTTTGTTGCTCCAACTTGTCAACACTGATTCCGCTACTTTTAGGAATCTATTTCCTATTGTAATCTGGCTATCGTTTGTCGCATGTCTTCTCGTGGCTGTTTTGGTGTACGAAAACCCTAGATGCCCAACGTGAAAATTTTCTGACAAGAAAATGGGAGCCAGTCACCCAGGCGAAGACGCCACGCCAGGACCAGCATCTGTGGACGACTAATTAATCCACATTGGATGTGCAGATGAGACCTGTGTTGTTATCTGAACACGACTAAGAATTACATAAACTTGTGAAACCTGTAAATATTAGAAAGTCGCCAATATGCATTAAACATTAGTGTTAGAATTCATCATTTAACATAGAAATAAATGGAAAGATACACGACCATGCCGAAACTTTCAAATATGTCTGGCATAAACACACATAAACACAGTATAAATATGTGCAAAAGAATTCCAAACAATAATGTGAATGACCATACCTTCTTTCACCACCTTGAGACATCAAAACGTACAAACAAATTAACAATGGGAGCCATCATGAACAATATGTGAGCTTCGTTACTCCATGATGCTGAAACATGGACAATGAACAAGCAGATGAAAGAAAAACAATTGAGACTAATGTGACGCCGATTTATGCCCATATAGTTGCCCCGGGGGGTCCTAATGAGACACAGGAAGAGTAGACCTAGTGCTCCCTTAGGTGTGTGATTGTTTGTATGTGTGTGTGTGTGTGTCTGTCTGGTGGTGGCCTTCGGTTATATTTTATAGACTGGTGACGGTAATTTAAAATACTTCATTTTGCTTTTATGTTGCCCACTGATGAAGTGAAGCGTGGTGAGGTGCTGAAGTTTGCGTTTTTGAGCCAAGTGTGTAGAACTGGCTGCTGTTAACCCGTGTTGTTGAAGGATTTATGTGATGTTGTCTGTTCATCTGGTCTTCCCGTGTTGTTGAAGGATTTATGTGATGTTGTCTGTTCATCTGGTCTTCCCGTGTTGTTGGAGGATTTATGTGATGTTGTCTGTTCATCTGGTCTTCCGTGTTGTTGGAGGATTTATGTGATGTTGTCTGTTCATCTGGTCTTCCCGTGTTGTTGGAGGATTTATGTGATGTTGTCTGTTCATCTGGTCTTCCCGTGTTGTTGGAGGATTTATGTAATGTTGTCTGTTCATCTGGTCTTCCCGTGTTGTTGGAGGATTTATGTGATGTTGTCTGTTCATCTGGTCTTCCCGTGTTGTTGAAGGATTTATGTGATGTTGTCTGTTCATCTGGTCTTCCGTGTTGTTGGAGGATTTATGTGATGTTGTCTGTTCATCTGGTCTTCCCGTGTTGTTGGAGGATTTATGTGATGTTGTCTGTTCATCTGGTCTTCCCGTGTTGTTGGAGGATTTATGTAATGTTGTCTGTTCATCTGGTCTTCCCGTGTTGTTGGAGGATTTATGTGATGTTGTCTGTTCATCTGGTCTTCCCGTGTTGTTGGAGGATTTATGTGATGTTTGTTTCTGTTCATTTGGTCTTCCCGTGTTGTTGAAGGATTTATGTGATGTTGTCTGTTTATCTGGTCTTCCTGTGTTGTTGAAGGATTTATGTAATGTTGTCTGTTTATCTGGTCTTCCCGTGTTGTTGAAGGATTTATGTGATGTTGTCTGTTTATCTGGTCTTCCCGTGTTGTTGAAGGATTTATGTGATGTTGTCTGTTCATCTGGTCTTCCCATGTTCTAAAACAAGATCGTCTTCTGTTATAGGCATGTATTAGTAATTTATGGGCTAAACCATTTAACTGTCTGTCTCTCTACACACTTGATGCAGGATATAGTACTATAGCTTTTTCTGATGACAAAATTTCTCACTCTGTCTCTCCTGATAACATTGATGACTTTTCGTAAGCACTTCACCTCAAAAGGTATGATTTGCCTCTACTCTGCTTTAGATAGAAACTTTGTTTGACACTGGTATCAAAGAGTTTGTAAAATACTATTTGTAAAGAAGTAAGTTGCGGGCGTAAGTGCTGAGCGGCGCTCAAGAGTTAACGAGTTCGCCTGAGCGAGATTCAATAAACTTCGTATGAGGAATCAGGAAGGAGATTTTTGAGCTTGTACCCGACAGAGTAGTGTGGTAGCTTGAACAATGGTTTTGGAATTGTAATTGAATTGTTCTTAAAGGTTAGTGGCAAGGAATACCGGCCAGTTGTTATTGCGTGTGATTGAAGCCATACACCATTGTTATAATTGTATTGCCAGGATTTGTCCAAATTGTACTGATTGAAATACAGATCAGTGTGGGACTGTTCACACGGTTTTGCTCATTGATTATTGTCAAACGTCCCGTACATGTTATCTGTAGTTGAGAAGTCACAAGCCCACTACACATCCCCTAGAAAAGATGTTACTAGTCTCGTAACACTATTAATCAGCTGTCGTTTAGTTTCCATACTGGTATTCGGATTTTTGAGTATTAGTGACAGTTAGTAAGTTACTGCACTGGCGGCTTTGTGACATCTTCTTTCAATTTCTGTGTCAAATCTTCCGTCTTCTTTAAAAATGCTTTCTAGATATTTGAACTCTGAAACCTGTTTCAGCTTGATGTTGTTAATAGCTTTATTTTATTGTGTCTGGCTATCTACTGATCTTCGTAATTTCTGTCTTGTATGTGTTGATCTTCGTGCTGTATCTCCCACAAGCCGAAATAAGTGCATTTATATCGTTTAGCAATTAGTTTTCGTTTTCGTACATTAGACTCATTCGGTAGGTTGTATTCTTCATTTTCAATGTTAACTTCGTCGTCTCAGTTTGCTTTTGTGTTTGCTTCTGGTGTTATTTTGTCCATATAAAAGTTGAACAGTAGTGGTGATAACACACATCACTGTCGAACTCCTGTGGTTTTAACATATACATCAGTGCATTAAGTGCACCAGTTGTTATTACTATATAGTTACATGTATGGTACAGAGCTGATACTTTATCTAATAGCTGTCCCCTCATTCCGAAGTCTTCTAATACTCACAAATGTTTATTCCTATCCACTGTATCGTTCTTTTATACAACTGTCTTAAAGTGAACTAAACATCAGTTACATCCCTTTACTTTCCCGAATCTAAAATGGCACCTATTCAACTGTGATTTGAGGATGGGTCTTATTCTTCGCTCAAGTATTATTGCATACATTCTTATTGTGTGACTTAGTAGGCGGTAATGTTGCTGATTTTTTTACTATAGACACGAACAGCCCTAAAGGTTGTGTTATGCAAGTTGTCGTATTAAAAGTTAAATGTGAATCTTAGAGAAGTTATTGATTCAGGGGACGCAACCAGTTGTTTTGGTAATAAAGTATGACATTAATTGTATTGTTTCCCTTCTATAAGTAGATTTCCATTTTTTTTTAAAAAGTACTTAAAAATATATTATTATTACTTACTTACTTAAACGTTCCCCTTCTACCGTAAGGTGTAGAGGAATTTTAGTAAAAATATATTATTATTATTAAAGAATGTTAGAATCACGTCTGAATTCGTTTTAGAATAGTTTTTGTCGTTCCGTTTCAGTTTTCCAACGAAGTTTTTAATTTTGTTGTTATTGTTGTTCCATTTCCTGTTTTCAAAATATAAACAAAAGATCTCCGTAGAATTATATGAGCTAAATTATAAAACTTCCTGCAAGGGGACACGCTGTAGTGATGTCTCCGGGCTTCGTAAAAACACAAAGAAAAGTGATGATGATGATTTTGATGATGATGATAATGAAATATACTGATAGTATAATTCAGTTAAAATGTTAAAATAGTTACCCTTTTTTTTTTATGTGTTGAAAAAATCATCTTTATCAGATATATCTGTGTATCTCAGTATTGTCCGAGTAAATATTAACATATTTAAGTAGAAAGCCATATAATCGTTTGTTAATAAAAATTGTTTTCAAGAGTTCAAGGTTTGGTGTTACTGTGGTCCACTGCAAGCAGCCATCCTGCTGTATTAAAAAGTAAGAAGCTATAATCCTATTTGTAGATGTAATGGGAAAGATTAATTTATGGCGATTTAATCATCTGTCAATGTTACAGTTGCCTATTTAAGTGAACGATGTTGCTCTATCAAGCTGTCAGTGTACAATCTTGCTGTATTTATGCGTGTGTCGCTCAGATGACGCTCTTGGGCAGGTCGATGCCTTTGATCCTAGAGCTGTCTGCGGACATGAGGTTGGCATATATATATATATGTGTGTGTGTGTGTGTTCTGGTGCCAGACTGTATCGGCTACCGTTGTTACTCTGGATTCGCCAGCTTCGGGGGCATGATGCATGGACATCACCTAACCTCCTTATCCCAGTGCCCAACCTCGCTCCCGCTGAGACATCGAAATCAGGGACGCGCTCCCATAGCCAGCAATGACTGAAGGGGATACTACCACTACTACTACTACGACTACTACTACAAATACTACTACTACCACTACTACTACCACCACCACCACTACTACTACTACCACTACTACTGCCACCACTACTACTACTACTACTACCACAACTACTACCACTACTTACTACTACTTTCTGTATTCATATGTACATGAATGACATTGCTCTAATTCATTTGTAAACAGCGCTGAGGGTGTGAATGAACAAACACTTGTAGAAAAATAGGAGAGTAATTATAGATACAGTGCTATCTCCCTCTGTTGGTAAACCAGACGGTATCGTTTTTTCCATCGATAATATAAATCACTATTTTACTGTGTAAAGTGAATTTAGCGAAACATACCTGTATATAGATAAGTTATCAGTAACTAACTGTCTCAAGGATTCATGTGTTTATAATCTTCGTTGAAAAATGATTCCATAAAATCTAGTACCACTTAGATCAGGGTTTCTTAACCTTTTTTGTGCAATGGACCTCTTTGATTGTTAGTTGAAGGCTATGGATCTGTTTGATTGTCCGATGCAGGCTATGGATCTTTTTGATTGTCCAATGCAGGCTATGGACCTCTTTGATTGTTCGTTGAAGGCTATGGATCTCTTTGATTGTTCGTTGAAGGCTATGGATCTCTTTGATTGTCCGATGCAGGCTATGGACCTCTTTGATTGTTCGTTGAAGGCTATGGATCTCTTTGATTGTTCGTTGAAGGCTATGGATCTCTTTGATTGTCCGATGAAGGCTATGGATCTCTTTGATTGTTCGATGAAGGATATGGATCTCTTTGATTGTTCGTTGAAGGCTATGGATCTCTTTGATTGTCCGATAAAGGATATGGATCTCTTTAATTGTCAGATTAAGGATATGGATCTCTTTGATTGTCCGATGAAGAATATTGATCTCTTTGATTGTCCGCTGAAGGATATGGATCTCTTTGATTGTCCAATGAAGGCTATGGACCTCTTTGATTGTCTGATGAAGGCTATGGATCTCTTTGATTGTCCGATGAAGGCTTTGAGGAAAACAAAGTTACCTACCAGCATAATTTAGAATTTTACATTTTAAATTTTAGGTTATGTTCACGGCCCTCCCCACCCCTCGATCCATTCATGTACCCTCAAGTGGTCCCGGGACCAGGGGTTAAGAAACCCTGACTTAAATAGTCTGTACATTTATATTCAACTCTTTAATTCCACACATCGGGACATTATTTACAAGTAATTTTTATATTAAAGACAGACCAAACAAAATAGTGAACATAAATAAATATCACGAAACAAGGTGTATTGTTTTAATAAGCGATATAATGTATTTTATCACTAGGAACAATAATAGACACGCGATATACAAGGGTCATGTACATTATGGAGTCCAATCGTCAAGCCCTCGTTCACTGTGCATGAGTCATGAACTTTGCTGTTTATTATTACACTATATTAGGGAATCGCCGTCGACAGGTCTTCATTTCACTTCACGTGGCCATTGGCGTCTGTTAATAATAGGTAGGCACAGGAGCATCTGAGGAAATAAGAAAACTATGTCATTTCAAGGAAAACTTCAGACAAATGTGTGCTGGTATTGATAAAAATACAGATCTCTAAATAATGAAGCCCGATATAGGAAATCGAAAACGAATAACAAAAGTTAGAGTTGAAGTGAAGAACAGTGTGTCGTCTATTCGATACGGCCTTACGAAAGAATTCAGAGACTCGGTAAAAAGGTGTAAAGAATTAGGTTCAGGAATCCTAAACCTAGCCCTGTACCCTAACCCTAACGACGTTACCGACTTATTAGGATGACATCGAAGAAGGTGTCCCACTAAACATTTCCATCAAACACGTCAATAGTAGGCACTAGCAACAAACAAAGAAAGAAAGAGGACTCTTGACAACAGAAAAGTAGAAATAATTAGCACTCTAGGGAATTGAGCAAGTGACATCCTAACGACACTTTACCCTCACTGCGACAGTGACTGTGGTATGACAGATGACCAGCTATTATCATTATTATCATCCGTGGTACGACAGATGACCAGCTATTATCATCAATTTTCTTTTTACCCATCATGGTGATACCTCTGCAACTGGTCTGTTCCAGGAAGATTGCACCAAAGTACGCATGTGTTCTTACTTAGGTAGCAGGGGGTCGAAGTGGCTAAGAGATATGGCGTCCGCCTCGAATTCTAGAAGTACCGGGTTCGATTCTCAGATGAAGGAATATAATGCGTGGACATTTTTTTTAAGAACCAGTGGCCTTAATGATGTCATACTCCCCCCTGGTCTCCTGGGTAGTGAGATCGGATGCCTAGCCTTCTTGGATAAGGGTGAAAAAATAGGAGGTCCCGTGTGCAAGTTGCGCACGTAAAAAATCGTAAAGAGTAGGCCAATCAGGCCTCTGCCCAAGCAAAATTTAAAAATTAGAAACCTACCCACCACAAAAACATTTATAGAATGTGTGATTCCTATATACATACATTGGAATTCTCGCCGGTGCTACGGTGTTCAAGCACTGTGATGAGATTCTCATTGTGTGATCTAAGGGAGGAGATCGAAGCACTGATGGAGTTGTCCGTGTACAATGAAGATAGTCCTTAAAACCAAAACCAAACCAAACTTAGGTAGCAACTTGTATTACATGATGACGTTGTCAGCACCATGCACCACCTACAATTATTCCCCTCTTACGACATGCCTGAGGGAGCAGGTCCTATTCTTTCCTGTTCACCACAGAGATCTACATGGACTATATAGGACAGACAGTTAGCTAAGCACCCCATAAAAATCTTCATCACTGGGGGGTGCCGTTTTCGCAACTACGGAACATTAGGTCTGAACAACACAGACATATAATGGACACTATTACTTCACGGACTGACTTATTGTTTGTAGATATTTTTGCGGTTTTAAGAAATTTTAACAGGATGAGTAACCCGTCCCATGTCCAGCCCTCCTTAGTTGCTTCCACAAGACAGGACAATAAATTTACTCCATTACTATTATATAAAATCAGCTGACATGTGTATATTTGTCGCGTGTCAAATCTTTTGAGTTCAAAATCTCCATGTTTCACTCGTCGTAGAAAGCTGAAACTGTGGATGCGGCTTCAAGTTTTTTTTTTGGTATATTGTAATATTTTAAGTTTTGACTGGCACTGGCGCAGCCGAATTTACCAAAAAAAAACTGAATTAATTTAACATTAGTTAGGATTAACTCCATCACATTAAGGGTTTTTAAATAAAGGAAATAAAGCACTGCAGATAGAAACTGCATTTTTCTTTAATTTGAAAGTGGCTTGCGTCGTATGGTGAATGATGATGTGGATAAATTCAGTGTTTCTTCAAACAAGCTACATTAGCCAGTAATTTGTTTTAAACGTAGCTCTAGTAATGGTCAAATTTCTTGTGAGCTTTGCATTAGGTTTTTAAACGTAGCTCTACTGATGGTCAACCTTCTTGTGGGCTTTACATTAGGTTTTTAAACGTAATAATATATGTTATTCGAAAATGAATTTTCCTCAAAGGAGGTGTCAACGCTTTCAAAAAATTGTACTCAGTTATGGCTTAAAATCATAAAATAGGTGAAGAAAAAACTTGTTAGCGAGTACTTTTTTTGTTCTCACAAAATGTTCACCCCATATCATACAGCTTAGACTTCTTAGATGTGGACAGAGAATATCCAAGTCACATAAAATGTGATGCCTATCACCATCTATCTAGGTGAGATCACGTCATCATTTTCCGCTTGCGTACTGTTACAATAGGTTGAGGTATGTCACACGTACATGATTGGTCCATCAGATCTCTGCTCCTGTGGCACCAGCCTCATGATAACCGAACATCTGTTCCAGTCCTGCCCAACTTAGAGCAGTGAACGGAGTGGCATATAGCAACAATCCACTTCTCTCAACGAAAAAGTGTTTGGAGATGTCAGGAACCTTGAGCTGACTCCTACCTTTATTAGAGTCATTACCGTTGAAGTCTGAGGGCGAATGAAGATCAAGAAGATGTGACCGCTAACATTTCACTTCCGTACAGTAACATTTCTAAGGAACTACTTTTACCTTTTATCGGTTTCTTATCTCAATGACCACACATGGAAAATAAATAAGTAAAACCCTTACCAGTGTAACAATATTTGTCTTGCACACAGCCGCCATAAACCTCGTCGAACCTGTAGTATAGTTGACATTCGCGATAACTCGCCTCTTGGTTGTTGCACACGAAGTGAGCAAAGCACACAGCATCCACACGGAATGTCCTGCCATCGGGTAGTCCAGTGCACTGATCTGTGGAATAAAGGACATATGTTTAGTTCAAATTGCAGCTACAATGTTTAGACGTTTCTCTACTATTGGGCCAAATTTTAACAAATGTTGTTTGGGAATGTGAAGGTCATTGTGGTTATTTCTTTTACACCCTTTAAACTGTTTTAAAAATTGACTCATATATGTCTGTGTACGTGAGAAGAGTGGTTCATGCTTCAAGGTTCGAGTTGATGGATATTTAAAAAAATCTAAAATAGGTGATTCGGTCTTACTATAGGGCAAACGATAAAGAAAATAGCCAACGTTGTGGCCACAAGGCTGTTACGTGCAGTCTTTGATATCTTACAATATTATACATTGGTATACTTGTTATGTTCGCAAATATTTTGGTAAACAAAATAGTGCTTAAGGAAAAGTCATTATTGAGTTACTTCCCTTGAAAGTTGTGTCGGCTCTTTCGATCGAACTCCACGGATGAATCCAGTTTTCTGCGATTTATCCTTTGTTTGGGTAATAATAGATTGTTCTTGCTTCAGAATATCTATGGCCTGAATTTATGTGTATTGTTTGTCTGAGTAGGACGAGTCTGTCTTATATCTGTATATCTTTACATATCTAGGTCGAACTATATGTTCTGTTGTCTCTAGAGAGGTCAAAGGCTATTCGGCGGATGTGCCGCTAGAGTGTGGTGTGATTTGGCTTCGTCCTGATGGGGACTGTGTTTTTTTCTATGTCGGCTTGTCGCCGGAAAAAGTGATCTCAGTATTTGTGGGGAAAGTGATAGTCGTCTAGACCTATCGTGTATGCTTTACCCCAGGGTTTATTCTTATTGCCAAGGAATGGCAGAATCATATTTCTGATACCAAGGTAATTTTTTTTTTTTTTTTTTTTTTTTTTTTTTTTTTTTTTTTTTTTTTCTTTTTTTGCGTACGCCCGCTAATACTCGAGACGAAATCTCAGGTTATTACTATGTCTAACCTGACATTGATTTTACGTGAGTATCCCTTTTTTTACTTGTACAGAGACAGGTGTCCCTCGCCATTCAGGCAAATACTCTCCGATTTCGGAGGTACCCATTGCAGCTGGGTCGGCTCAGGAGCCGCCAATCCCTGGTCGACGACACTCCTTCAAATGTCCTCGCCAGGTCTCGAGTTAATCCAGTCCAATTCCCGGTCGACGAAAAATCCTCAAATGCCGTCGCCCGGGTTTGATCCTGAATCACCCGGTCGCCAGAGCGGTGTTGTAACCACTACGCTAGCGCGGCTCCCTTACCAAGGTAATAAAAGATACTCTTGTGAACTCTCTCGTTCGAAGCCACCATTTTCGATAGGTACGATTTGAATGTCTAAGAGAATATATTTGACTCGATGAAAACGACTTCGATTCCTAGCAGCACTATATCCTGTAGAATGCAGTCAATTGTTCATGATCAAATCTACAGAGCAATGAAATGTTTTATGAATGACTAACTTTAGGACAGATTCATTATCTGTATCCAAACGTGAGTGACAGCTCACGAGTGAAGCCATCTTGGAACCAAACATGTAGTGACTTTCAAGAAGAGAAAAGGGATGCCCGTATTATCGCTTGATTAGTCCAGAGATCACTGCTACACATGAGAACCCTTTATTAGCGGTTCAATATTATTATATGGAAAAAAATATGTGCTGAACATTATGTTGGAGAATCGTCGCTAGACGAGATTAGGTTTAGAAGCCATCTGGAATATTGTTTATAAGCTGACGTGCTCAGTCAGTGAAGTCAGATGATATATATGTATGGGCGATACTGAGGGCTTGGCTACTGACAGTCCTTTATACTATTATTCTACATGAGTGCCCATGTAACATTGCAAGACCATTTATCCGCTGTACCATGATGTATTATGCCAACCTGTGATTTGTCACTATCTGTGCTGTCGAGTGTGTACGTCCAATTAAACTTTAGAAAAGGTACACAGTCGTTGGTGTCGATGACTTCCAGCCATACATGAGTGTGAGAAAAGAACATTTGTCAACACCACGAACCCTTATTATCATTCGCACATTATACACTCAATCCATGTCTACACACCACTGCGTAGGTCAAGTTGACATTCCATACACTACAGTGGAGCAAACAACACCATAGAGATCTTATCAACTGATGATGATGATGTCTGCTTCCATCCACTTATATCTATTTTTTGGTGGATATCATTAACTGGAATAAAGTATAGTTGACATTCGCGATAACTCGCCTCTTGGTTGTTGCACACGAAGTAAGCAAAGCACACAGCATCCACACGGAATGTCCTGCCATCGGGTAGTCCAGTGCACTGATCTGTGGAATAAAGGACATATGTTTAGTTCAAATTGCAGCTACAATGTTTAGACGTTTCTCTACTATTGGGCCAAATTTTAACAAATGTTGTTTGGGAATGTGAAGGTCATTGTGGTTATTTCTTTTACACCCTTTAAACTGTTTTAAAAATTGACTCATATATGTCTGTGTACGTGAGAAGAGTGGTTCATGCTTCAAGGTTCGAGTTGATGGATATTTTAAAAAATCTAAAATAGGTGATTCGGTCTTACTATAGGGCAAACGATAAAGAAAATAGCCAACGTTGTGGCCACAAGGCCTTCATCGGGGAAAGGAAAGAAAGCAAGAGCTAATTAGGTAAAGTGAGAAAATAAATAAAAGTGGATACTACCCGTAAGATCCACTAAGACCTAGTGTAGCCTATTAGGTCGACCAGAAATCGTGCCATGAAAAATAGTTACCGCTTCCGGGTGTAAAAGCTAAATACTAAGTAAGGGAAGGGAACGAGAAACATATATGGAACCTTGCTACATTTCATTAGTGGTCTATGAAAAGACTTTTGACAATACACCCAAAAACATTACTTTGTGAACTGATGAGGCATTATGAAGTCCCCCTGAAGATCATTAACTTTATAAAGAAACCATATGAAGACATGAAATTCAGAATTCTTCATGTAGTGCAATCAACAAAAACTGTTTGAGATAAGGATTGGAGCGCGGCAGGGATGCTTGTGGCACTATTTAGATTTTTTACTCGCTATACAGTAGATGACGTAATGAAAATAACATCAGCCAAAAGAAATGTAATTCAGTGGACTCTGACTAATCAGCTTGACGAATTAGATTTTTCCGTTGATATGGCATTTCTGTCTCACAATTATAACCAGACGAAAGACAATGAAAATGTTCGACAAAAATTTACAGCAATTGGATCTGAAAATACACAGGGAAAAGACAATTATTATGAGAATGAATGATATCCAGATTACACGCTAATAACTTTCCATATAGGATATAGAATCATACACATAAATTGGCAGTGGTATAAACAACGTTGGACTTATCAAAATAAGAATACAAAGAGCAGGAATAACTTTCATTGCATTGTGAAATATATGAAGATCAAAGAAAATAAGAATCTTCAACTCGTTGTGGTGATTTCCAGTTTGTTAGACTCATCATAGTTGTGTAAACGGTTTGAATACAGATGGTGGTAAGGACGTAATTTATATTCTTCTTCTTTAAGTTAGACATCCTTTGTTTATTTAGTGTATGAGATATGTAATTTTACAACATTGTGTAGAATTTCAGTTGACTTGTGAAATCGTCCTGTCCATGAGCCATATAATGTTCCATGATATGATATTCTATCTTTGAAATTTGAATCATGCGTTTTATGTTCATTTTTTCCAAGAAGTGGTTCATAGCCTTGACCGGACAATTAAAGGGGTAAGAAGACTTCTCCGGGCAATCAAAGGGGTCCATGGCATAAGAAAGTTTAAGAACCCCTGTTTTACAGAGACAACAACTTAATACTTTGTTTTAATCGTAGCTTCACAGCCTTACCTGTTGTAGGCAATGTTTTCAACTGAACGTGGTCTCTGGATCGTGTCGTAAACACACACACAAATTATAATACACTTCTCCCAATTGGGTCTAGCACACTTTTTTGTATGATAAACGTTTACTGAATGTATATTTTTAAGTAGAAACATGGACAATGAACAAGCAATAAGAAGAAAGAATTGAGTCCCTTGAGATGTGGATATATAGAAGAATGGGGCAGTTCTCATGGAAAGAGAAGATAACAAATAAAGAGGTCATAGAAAACCAAAGAATGAAAAGAGAAATAATGAAGGACATCAAAATTAGACAACTAATATATATTTTTGGTCATGTAAAAAGACATAACATCTTACTGAAGACCATAATAGAAGAAAGGGTTGAAAGCAAACGTGTCAGAGGAAGACAGTGCTATACGCGGGAAGATAACATCAAAAGATGGACAGGAAAGAGTCTATGAGAGTGTACCATGACCAGAGACAGAAGACGTTGGATATCCATTGTAGCTGATAATGATGATATTTTTAAGTAGTTCCCTTCACGTTATTCATTTTATTTAATTAACATGGCAGATTTATTCACAAACACCGACTTACTTTGAAGAGGTTGCGGTGGGTAGGTATAGGGTGACTGAGGTGCATAGGGTGGGTAAGTAGAAGGTGTCTTAGGTGTATAGGTTGGGTAGGTAGGTGGTTGACTTGGATAAGAGTTCGGTTTGTATGGATAAGGTCCTGGAGCGGTGTACTTAAGATTTCTGTATGGTGGTTGACCGGGATAAGATTTTGGACGGTAGTATTGTCCTGGGGCGGTGTAGTTAGGAACTTGGTACGGTGGTTGACCGGAATAAAATCTTGGAGGGTAGTATTGTACTGGGGCTGTGTAGCTAGGAACTTGGTATGGTGGTTGATGGCCATAAGAACCTGGAGGGTAGGGTTGTCCTGGAGCTGTGTAGTTAGGAACTTGTTATGGTGGTTGACCGGCATAAGAGCTTGGAGGGTAGTATGGTCCTGGAGCTGTGTAGCTAGGAACTTGGTATGGTGGTTGACGGCCATAATAACCTGGAAGGTAGGTGTTACGACATGTTTAACGATGTCGTCTGCTATAGTTGGCAGTGCGCATTTGATGTTGATAGGTTTTTAATGGAGAATGTTTTTTTATGCTTCATGGTTTTTTGGTGCACGCAAATCGCATGGTTCGATTGTGAAGCGGTAACGTTGATGTGGTCACGCTTGGTGACTAATGTACTTGACCCTTATTATTCTGACCGTCAATCCGTGAAGACGTTGTTTATTTCCTTCCAGCGCGTGGCTTATTATGATGCCAAAAATGTATATTGAAAAGGAGGACAGAGGGTCAGTCCTTACTATTATAATGAAGGTACGGAATTGTTTATAGTTATTGGATAACCATGGAAGGAAGGATTATTGATCATCTTATGATCTGTGTTCGTAAACTAAATGGTTCTCATTTCCGACTGTCTGTTTAGGACAGTGCGCGTATATAGTCCCATGAAGTTCTGACGACATTTAAATAACTGGACTCTGACGGTAATATATTGAATTGGAATGCAATACTATGTATTATGTATGAACTGATTAGTATGGATGTCTTCGTATATATTTCGTTAATAAAAGTGTATCCATGTCGGACTCAAAACAAATCAGGACTTACCAAGAAAATCAATCAAGTTAAAGTAGGTTTCGTTGCTACGCCTTTTATTGATTACTCATTCGAGCACGATGCACTCTTTTATATGGAAAATACTATTATCATTACTTATAAATGAAACCAATAAGGAACCCAGAACAATGGTCAACCAAGTACGCTAACCGAGCTAAGACAATAATAATCATTGACCAATAACAAGAACAGCACGATGATAAAAGATGTGGCTGTGAAATTTTATTTCACGTCAAAGATCTAATCTACAATCAAAATATAATATTTCCATAATTTCCTTTCGATTGACATTGACAGTCCTTGCGCATGCTCACATGACGTCACTACCTTAGCGACAGGATTCAAAAACGTACCGTTTGAATGACATTCGACAAGTCTTCGACATTAGAAATAAATATTTCAAAATGCCTCAACCAACGCAACCAAGTGATATCAAACATTCATCCTGACTGTATGCAAGCTCCATGGTGTGTTGGCGCATTTTGTCTCTGTAGGAACTTGTCGCGATTCAAAAGTTAAGTACATAATTAGGCACTACGCATTATAAGTCCATGTTGCCAATTTCATAGGCATGTTCTTGAAGTCATTTTTAACTTTTTAATGTTTTAGTGATGTGTATTTATGTGGTAACGTCTATATCCGTGGGAGGTTGGTGGGAGATTCAAATCAACCAATATCTCTTACAGAGGTCGGTCGATTTGAATCCGTTCTTTTAGGTTAGTTGAGTAGTTTCATTTTGCAAAGAACCCATTGAAGAATTGTCGATGGTCAATTTGTTTGCATCTGAAATTATTCGACCTTAATTGTTAGCTGTGAAGTTCTGTAAACTACTGTTGTATTTTGCTGTACTATGTTTCATTTTATTCATTTCTAGTCGTTTGTTCGTAAGCTATCATGTCAATTTCTCAACCTTACTATCTTTTATTTATATAATTGTAACTTATTTGTCAGTTATATGAGTCCATGTATACGTCACCATTTTTTGCGTACTATACTTGGTTTAACCTTGACCCTACTTCCGATTTTTCTGTTCGTTTATGAAAGCATTTTTATGTCTGGAAAATGTCAATTGTGGTGTTCATTCGTCTTGTAAAACTTTAGTTATTATTTGTCTTGTAATTAGTAATTTTATAAAATAATAATATGAATATAATAATATAAATTGATTATAAAATAAGATGATAAAATAATGTGATTAATTTTGACTAAATTACTTGATGACTTAGAGGTTGTTATCAGTTGGGAGCCGCGCTATCGTAGTGGTTACAACACCGCTCTGGCGACCGGGTGATACAGGATCAAACCCGGGCGACGGCATTTGAGGATTTTTCGTCGACCGGGATTTGGACTGGATTAACTCGAGACCTGGCGAGGACATTTGAAGGAGTGTTGTCGACCAGGGACTGGCGGCTCCTGAGCCGACCCAGCTGCAATGGGTACCTCCGAAATCGGCGAGTATTTGCCTGAATGGCGAGGGACACCTGTCTCTGTACAAGAAATAAAGGGATACTCATGTAAAATCAATGTCAGGTTAGACATAAATAATAACCTGAGATTTCGCCTCGAGTATAAGCGGGCGAACGCAAAAAAAAAAAAATCAGTTGCACTAGTGGTCTAATTCACTATTAGTTATTCATTATGAGTAGGGCATGAGGTCATAATAGTAGTATAAAATATTAAGAAAGGGTAACTTTTATTTGATAATTGTTTGTTAATCACACTATGAATAAGTGATAGACTAGATTAAGTGGGACACTATATTAGCTATTAGAAATACATAATTGATTAAGATATTTATGGATGGAGGATACCCATAATTAATAAGTGAAAATATTGGATGCATGAAATAAATTCAGCATCATAAATAAATAAGTGTCATGACAAATTGGTGTTTTATTATGAGTAGGTAATATTGATATAAGTTGTTGAGTAAAAATAATTGTTGAATTGACAACATATAATTAAATAATTGACTCAGTGAATACACCGTTCTAGACATAGTACTACTTTGTCCACTGGACACATATAAATAATTGAATATATTATATTGTTGATTAATATATATTGTTGAGTAAATACATACATTATTAACTTCAAGATGCTTACCTTGGACCATTTCATCAAGATTGGAAGGGAATTTAATAAAAACGGGACGCACTTCAGGAATTTGCAATGACTGAACGTGCTAAATATAAAGCAGAATTGGAAGAACGTGAGGCCAAATTAGAAAAACAAAAAGCAATTGCTAAACAGGAAGAAGAAGAACGTGAGGCCAAATTAGAAAAAACAAAAAGCAATTGTGATAAGGGTGGAATAGGATGCCGTCAAATTACCACCTCTATCGACACCAGGTATTACAATGCAAGATGTGGGTGTCTTATCTGGTTTAGATTGTTGCTGTGTGTGTGTTGCAGTAGAACAGTTCAGGGTACACCACACCATAGAAATGGTAACTTCGCTTTAGGTTTATACCATTTATTGCACGCCACAAAACAGTCATGATACTTATGTTATCATCGGCATAATACAACGAATGCAGCATTCAAACTCATGTTAACTGACAGTCATGTAGAAGTCAATACTCAATAGTTGTATGGAAAACAAATATCATAGCGAAGCTTGATAAATAATACATATAACTTCTGCAACCGTGGTCAGCTGCAGATCCTTAATGTTCATAGACAATAATAATTATTCCTTCCTGATGCTAGCAGATCAGATGTATACAATACGTCCGTTTACTGTCTGCACGTGAGTAGCATACATGGATTACAGGTCAGCTCGACCTTTATAACCTTCCTAAGTCTAACCATCTGACTTGGACGTGATCTCTGATATAACGAATCCTGGAACACAGACAATAGTCTTGTTGGTCTAGAGCGACCCATAGATATATAACTAGTTCAGGTATAAAGATACCGGTGACTTAATCCTAGTCAAAGTACCTCTCCATTTTGAATCACACAGGCGAGCAAAAAGGCGACAAAATGACGAACCTCTAGATGATAGCCTAAAGTTCGATACAAGAGGAATTACCTTATTTCGGAAAATCAACCATGAACATATGCCTCCAGGCAGGCTTGAATAATACGGGGAAATAGTCTAGTTAGCTAACTAACTCACAAAGACAATGTATTTCCCTCAGAGAATCACAAGACGCAGTCGCGTCCGCTCGCTAATCAGTCCATTTCTCAACTGCCCGACCTGGGCGGAACAACAAAACGACAACCCAGTCGAGACATGCGCAGAGTGACAATCTCTGAGTCGCTGTTCACAATAAGACGATTCTAAGAACATTCGAGATAAAAGTCTTACACAGTCGCGCCTTTTATGGACATGAACAGAAGCGTTAAGAAAGGTTTCAAACATCTACAACAGTTGACTGATACTACCAAATAAGGAGATATGGTCACGCTTCGTTCAAGACATTATAGACCGAACGTGTCTCTATACAAGAGGAGGTAAACTCATAAAAAATAGCAGTATCGATATATCGGATTCTGTCCCTTTGACCATAAAATATATATAACATGCATTTCAGTCAAATAATGATCATACATACGAAAAACGATCATACAAAGACTTTGGAAAAAAGTAATTATTTGTGCGTAACATTACCGCACCCTCCCGGGAAAAAAAAAAATGAAACATTTTTTTTTTTTTAATCCTGGAGCCGGAAAAATCTAGGCTCCTAACGCACGTATGATGCGCGGATATACCTAACAAAATAGCTCAACACTTGGAGCGAAACTGAGATCATATCCCAGGTCCTTAGAGAAAAATTTATCTAAGTATACGCGTATATATCCCAGGAAGGTGCCACCAACACAAACCACAATGCTGGCAACATCATAATAAAAGTCAAATTATTCTCATACCAATATATGAAATCAAATATATTATTATGATATCATACAATGTGTTGCAAATAGCGGTGTAATATATTAATATACCGCACTATTTTATTACATTATGTAATGCATCAGTAACTAATAAGTAATACATGTGTTGATCTTCGTTGACATAAAACATTCAATAGAAGAAGATGTGGACATCATCCGCTCCCAATCTAGGACAGGACTTGATATACTCAAAGTTCCACAATGGACACAATCTCGCATCTTCAATGATGTGCTGCGAAAATATCAATAACACAAATCTTAAAGACAACTGGTAAATCTCTCAATACAATCCTGAAAATAATTTATTTAAATGTGGCCGAGTGATCTTTTGGCCCGTATATCACTAACTAAGCCTTCTTAGATAATTACATGGAACAATGTTATAAATTCCCCCTCAAAAAAGTGAGAAAAAAAAATCTACCAACATGTCATTATAACATTGGACTGTATATCAGGAAATATATATATGACAGAAGAATCATGTGGAATCGTGTGGGCATCTGGACAGAATGTCCGCCATTACATTATCCGAACCACGGATAGCTCGAACCGAGAAATGAAATGGTTGAAGAGCTATGGCATAACGAGTGGACCTCGAGCTCTTCAAGTTTTTTTGCTCTGAATAGCAGTAAGCGCTTTCTGGTCGGTTTCCACAATGAAATGTGCGCCTAGAAGAAATCTTTGTAACTTCAGAATAGACCATACCATAGCCAATAACTCACGGTCTAAAACCGAGTAATTCTTTTCTGCAGCATTTAATTTCCTAGAGATATACATCACCGGATGCAGAGTATCAGAATACTCCTGCATTAGTGCTGCCCCAATCCCAGTTGACGAGGCGTCACTTCGAAGAACAAAAGTCTTCTCAATAGTAGGTAACCTAAGAATAGGTGGAGATGAAAATAGGTCTTTAACCTGGTCCAATGAGGATTGACATTCTTTTGACCAGCGGATCAAATTAGGCGACCCTTTCTTCAATAAAGTAGAAAGCGGTGCCATAATGGAGGACAGATTCGGAATGAATCGTCCGTAGAATTGGATCAAACCTAATAGACTCCTTACTTGTTTCTTTGTCTTAGGGACCGAAATGTTAAGTATTTTTGAAACATTGTGGTCCTCTGTCTTTAAAAGACCATGACCAACACGATGACCTAGGAAAGAAATCTCACTAAATCCTATAAAGGCTTTAGAGGGTTTTGCAGTCAAGTTATACTCGCGAAGAGTAGACAGTAATTCGTATAAACCCAAATAGTGATCTTCCCAGGAATCACTGAATAGACAGATATCATCTAGATATGCTATGACATCTGTACGATATGCGAGAATTCGCCGCATCATGCGTACGAATGTAGCAGGGGCGTTCATATAAGACCAAAAGGCATGAAATTCCATTGGAATAAACCCCTAGGTGTAGAAAAAGCTGTAAAAGGTTTGGCACGTTCAGTTAGCGGGACTTGCCAATAACCTTTAGACAAATCTAGTTTGGTAAAGAATCTAGAATTAGAAAGTTTATTGAGTAGCTCTTCTAATGAAGGCATAGGTTCAGCGTCGAACTTCGTAACTTGGTTCAATTTGCGATAATCTACGCAAATGCGAATGTTATTATCCTTCTTTCGAACAATAACCATAGACGAAGAGTATGCTGAAGTGGATGGTTCAATGATTTCCAAACGTATCATTTCATCCAATTCTTTCTCGACTTGAGACTGGAAATGG
This sequence comes from Oreohelix idahoensis, assembly GCA_024509875.1. Classification (NCBI taxonomy): domain Eukaryota; kingdom Metazoa; phylum Mollusca; class Gastropoda; order Stylommatophora; family Oreohelicidae; genus Oreohelix; species Oreohelix idahoensis. The sequence continues at coordinate 106,220 of JAMPIV010018066.1, read as the reverse complement.
ATAGGTATTGGATAGGGTCTGACTCTGATAGGATTATGATCAGTTAGCACAATGTCATGTTCAATGACATGTGTGTGTCCCGGGATGTCTGTAAGAACATCCTGAAATGTTTGCAACATCGAAGAAACTTGTCGATGTTCCTCAGCGGAAAGATTTGGAGAAACGGTCACGTTTTTCCAAGATTCCGTAGAATAAAGTGGGACCATAGAAAGAGGAAGATTGACATCAGAAAAAGTAGTTTCCTCATCCTGTATAACTGACAGCGATGAGTATTGACCATGAGGTACTTGAGAATTGTCCGTTGCCTGGAAAATAGGCTGCAAATAGTCTGGTCTTTCATGAAATTCCGTGAGCATATTTATGTGGAAAGTTTTATGCTTTCCATCAATATCGACAACATAGTCGACATCAGAAATTTTGGAGACTATTGCATATGGACCTTTCCATGCAATTAGAAGTCTGTTCTCCCTTGAAGGAAGTAGGACGAGAGCTTTGTCACCTGGACAAAGTTGTCGTAGACATCTATTCTTATTCGCAAACTGCCTTGCCTTTTCTTTAGCAAATTCGGAAGACGAAGTTGCTAGTCTGCATGCCTCAATGATTTTTTTTCCTAAGAGCAATGACGTACTCATAAGAAGACTGAGTCTCATCGCTAATATTATCGGCAGTGATTAGATCGTGAAGTAAAGACATAGGGCCGCGCGGTTGCGCGCCAAAGACAAGTTCAAAAGGGGAAAACCCCGTATGTTCATTGGGGACCTCTCTATACGCAAAGAGAGCCGCGGGTAAGACCCTGTCCCAATCCTGAGGATGATCCTCAGTTATTTTACCCAGTAAAGTTTTTAGAGTCCTATTTAAACGTTCGACCAACCCATTAGACATTGGGTGATAGATACTGCTGAGAGACCTTTTTATATGTAGCATAGACATTACCTGTGACATAGTGTCTGATATCAGTTGAGTGCCATGGTCTGACAATATTTCTCCGGGAAAACCCAAGCGAGAAAATATCAGCCAAAGAGCGTCTGCGATATCAGCAGTTGAGATGCTCTTGAGAGGTATTGCCTCTGGCCAACGTGTGCACATATCGACACATGTAAGAATAAATTGATGCCCTCTAGCCGACTTAATTCTAAAAGGACCGATAATATCTATTGCCATTTTTTGAAAAGGGCGAATTGGAATGTCAGCAGCCTGAATAGGCGCAGCATGTCGTGGTCCTTTAGATTTGACCTCCTGACATACTTTGCAAGAGCGACAGTACATTCGTATGTCCTTGCTCACAAATGGCCAAAAGAAAGCCGCAAGAACCCTCGACTTTGTACGGGAAAAACCCATATGTCCAGCACATTGCGAGTCATGAGCATGTTGCAATATTTGCACCCTCATGCTCTTAGGCACAAGAATTTGTGAATGAGTGGATGTAGTCGAGTCTTGTACCATACGTACAAGTACGCCGTTCTTCATAGAAATCCAAGATTTTCTATTAGTATTTTGATTAGGATCACCTTTTTTTGCTAGAATGAAGAATTTTTGTAACGACGGATCTTCTTCTTGCAATTTGATAAATGAGTCACGTGTAATAGTCAAGTGACTATTTTGTTCATTTACTTCATCATTATTAGTTAATGAAGTTTGAGGTGGATCCAGAGCATGTGCTCTTGTGACCACCGTATTGGTAGCTTCAATGTTTTGCTCTTCCCAAACAGCAATCTGCTGTGGGGTACATTCCCTAACTCCGTGAATACGACCAATAATAAGGTCCGCAATAGGGTTTGGAAGTAGACACGCGTGGACCTCTCCCGTGAAGAAAGGAGTAGCAATATGTATTATGGCAGTAGGATATTTTTCCAACGTGCCACCAAATGTGACACATTTGATGACCTTTCCTGTAGCACAGAATGGATCTACAAGAGATTGCCTAACCCCGACAGTAGTACATCCAGAATCAAACAACACCGAGACTGGATTACTATTTACAAGCCCCTTATGTAATATAAGAGAACCTCTCCCATCATGAGCAACATTAGCAGGAAGAGCGGGCAAAGGATGACCACAGCTTAGAGTACTAATGGTTTTCGGATCAAATAAAGTACTGCATTGGATACATTTATTTGCCCTACCAAAGTCAAAAGATGAGCATCCGATAGCATTATGGTCTTTATCATTATTAACCTGTTTATCTGCTCCCTGAGATTCTTGTTGAACAGAGTTTGTCTGTTGATATCTTTTTCTCTTCTGTTGCGATCTACCGCGACCATTATTGCTTCTGCAATTATCATTAAAGTCCCTACTGTAATTTTTATCCTGGTTTGCGTTCCAGTTTCCATAACTGTCATTACCATCTCTATGCTGTTGAGAACCTCTATTATCTTGGTATTGAGGTCTCTGCAAAAAATATTTTCCTCTATACCGATTACCTTTATGAAAATTTCTAAAGTTACCGGGAATAGAATACCGTGTAATATTAGGTTGTCTCCAGTTCTGGGAAGAAGAATCTCCCTGAAATTGATTACCATGGTTCTGGGCATAATTACGGTTACTCTTTTTATTGAAATTTTGCTGGCTACCCTGAAATTTACGCATAAAATTCGGGCCATAAGGTGCTGCCGAAGCAACTGGCAGACCTTCTTTTACCTTAGAGTTGCTAACGGTTATGTGAGGATGTGCAGTAACATACTGGCTACAGTATTCTTCCATTTCTTTTATATTTTTTAGGCTTACGCTCATGAAGAAAAGAAAGAAAAGCTTCATTAACAGAAGACATAACCTTGTCTCTAAGAAGTAAGTCCATGAGGGCTTCAAATGTACTTTCTGTCTTAGAAAGCTCAACCCATCGTAAAAAAGTAAGACGTATGCCTGAGATGAATTCTGAGAATTCAACTCCAGTTTCTGGTAACATGTTTTTAAATTTAAGACGATATCCGTCTTCGTTAAGTTGGTACTTCTTTAACAATGCCGCCCTGACAACCTCATAGTTGTTCTTGTCAGGCACATCTACCATACCCAACAAAGTCAAAGCATCACCTCTAAGTATCTTGGACAGATGATAAACATATAATGTTTTATCTATATTATGCACCTTACATGCACTTTCAAATCTATCTAGATAAAATGTTATATCATTAATTGAAGCATTGAATGCTGGTAAATTAAGCTTGAAATCAACAGCATTAGACTTATTAGCAGATGATACCTTATTAGCATCATTAGCATTACTAGATAACTTCAACTTTTCTAACTCCAAAGCTAAGAGTTTTTCTTCATGTTCCATTTTTGCTTTTCTCTCATCAGACTCTCTTTGTAACCTTCTTTCCTCAGCCTCAGCCTGTAACTTTCTTTCCTCAGCCTCAGCCTGTAACTTTTTTTCTAATCTTTTATTTTCAGCCTCTATTTCAAGTCTCTTATTTTCAGCTTCTTTTTCAAGTCTCTTATTTTCAGCTTCTTTTTCAAGTCTCTTATTTTCAACCTCAGCCTGAAGTCTCTTCTCCTGAGATTCTGCTTCTCTTTTTTGTTTTTCCATTTCCATTTGTAATCTCTTTTCATCTACCTGCATCTGCAGTTTTAAATTTTCAGCATCTATTCTTTTTTGTTCAGTTAGTTCTTTCATTTTCTTTTCCTCCGACTTCAATGCCTTGGCATATTGAACAGTCGCAAATTCTTCTAATTTATCACCTGTCTTCCCAAGGGCTTTACCCTGCTCAATAAAGTACTCAAATGTAGACATGATGTCTAAAATGTGAGTACAGAACCTGAAATAATTAATTATCTTATTTCAATCTTAATAGCAACAAGACTTAATAAAGTGCTTGTATAATTACTATGTTCACTCCAATCTCTATGGGAAACAAGACTTGACACCAATTTGTATTATCAGTTGTACAATAATATCACAAGTCACCTCTTAATTATCAGTGCACTACCCAAATCAGTGCATAACCATCAGTTATTTATCATAACTGCACTACAATAGTGCATAAGGAAAAAACCACCAGCTAGTTATGATAAGTGCACTATAGATCAATAGTGCATGAGCATATATGTAACAATAGTGAAAGCTAACTATGCAAGAACTATGCAAACAATAACAAGACAATGTAAACAATAACAAAGTACCAACAATGTAAACAAAACAAAGATCAAAGTCAATGTAAACAATAACAAAGATCCGAGTCAATGTAAACAATAACAAAGATCAACGTCAATGTAAACAATAACAAAGATCAGAGTCAATGTAAACAATAACAAAGATCAAACAATACGAAAACATTCGCATAAGTCAAATAAATAAACAGCGAAACTAAAAAGAATATGATGACAGAATGCGAAGATATGACAAACAAATGACGCTACAGTATATACACAAAAATTTACGTGAAGAACTGAATAATAGAAAAGAGGAGACCTACAAATACAAACAATTGAAATCGAAACTAAAAAACAGAAAGAAAGAGAAAAACAAAAAAAAAATATACAAAAAACGAAAATAAAGCACAACTCGTCACAACTAAACAGATATAGCAACGATTGTCGCTAGCAAATTTCACAGTAGGCAATTCGCACAGTCCCTAACGAAAACGCTAACAGTAGAACCTCTGTGACGTGGTATCATCTACTGAAAGACACCGCCCAACCGAGAAAACCCGCTGAAATATAAACATATAAATACAAATCCAAATAACATATAACATGTAAACATATAAAAAGTGCGAAAAATGTGATAGACAGAAGGCTCAGTTAGAACATAAGGGCACAGTTCACAAACAAAACAGGCCACTTAACTTCTATGTATCCACAACGTCAGCACAGGTCAGAACAGGATGTGATCAGCATTCTTAGGACAATGATCCAACGTTGATCCATATCTGCTCTCGTAAACTGCCATGACGAAGGAAATGAGCTTCTAACAGGAAACAGCTTCTGACAGGAAACAGCTTCTGAACTTGACCTTCTGAATCTGCAACAGTAATTCTGAGACCGGAACAGTTGTTACGGCACTTGTCCTTCTTCTCAACAGATCAGGAAATCCATTCGCTCGGTACTTGTCCTTCTATTTGTAGACAAACTTCAATACCGCCGAGCAGCGCCGGGTAGTTTCAAAATATCAACAACTGTCAGTACTGCTGCGTCTTTCAAAAAATTTCATCAAAGGTGATGAATAGCAACTGCAATGTTGTCTTGTAGTCTGCTGATGATGTCTGGGTTTGTTGACCCCCACAGGGTACGAATGCAGCATTCAAACTCATGTTAACTGACAGTCATGTAGAAGTCAATACTCAATAGTTGTATGGAAAACAAATATCATAGCGAAGCTTGATAAATAATACATATAACTTCTGCAACCGTGGTCAGCTGCAGATCCTTAATGTTCATAGACAATAATAATTATTCCTTCCTGATGCTAGCAGATCAGATGTATACAATACGTCCGTTTACTGTCTGCACGTGAGTAGCATACATGGATTACAGGTCAGCTCGACCTTTATAACCTTCCTAAGTCTAACCATCTGACTTGGACGTGATCTCTGATATAACGAATCCTGGAACACAGTTCGATACAAGAGGAATTACCTTATTTCGGAAAATCAACCATGAACATATGCCTCCAGGCAGGCTTGAATAATACGGGGAAATAGTCTAGTTAGCTAACTAACTCACAAAGACAATGTATTTCCCTCAGAGAATCACAAGACGCAGTCGCGTCCGCTCGCTAATCAGTCCATTTCTCAACTGCCCGACCTGGGCGGAACAACAAAACGACAACCCAGTCGAGACATGCGCAGAGTGACAATCTCTGAGTCGCTGTTCACAATAAGACGATTCTAAGAACATTCGAGATAAAAGTCTTACACAGTCGCGCCTTTTATGGACATGAACAGAAGCGTTAAGAAAGGTTTCAAACATCTACAACAGTTGACTGATACTACCAAATAAGGAGATATGGTCACGCTTCGTTCAAGACATTATAGACCGAACGTGTCTCTATACAAGAGGAGGTAAACTCATAAAAAATAGCAGTATCGATATATCGGATTCTGTCCCTTTGACCATAAAATATATATAACATGCATTTCAGTCAAATAATGATCATACATACGAAAAACGATCATACAAAGACTTTGGAAAAAAGTAATTATTTGTGCGTAACAAATTGCTGAACAGGAAGAAGCAGAACGTGAGATGAAAGAAATTGAAAAAGAAAAGAGAATAAGAAAAATAGAGGAAATTAAAAGGCAACAAGAGAAAGAATTGGCACTCATCAATATAAAACAGCAAAATTACAGGCACAAAATGCTACTACTAGCCATGGTGATAGTTCTCAGAATGTACCTTCATCCAACCAAAACAAAAGTTACTATGACTTTAAACTACCTCATTTTAAGCTTAATTTCGACGATTTGGCGTCGTATCTAGCACGTTTTGAACAAGTATGTAAGACAAATAACTTGGAAAAATCTGCAAGGGCACTAAAACTTAACGAATTTTTAGATGGTGAGCCCTTAAATGATCCAGAGAATGTTGATCCAACAATTGCTGGTGACTATGATGAAATAAAGGCTTTATTATTAAGACGGTTTCATTTAAATGAGGAGGGATGAAGACTAAGGTTTAAAACTCTTCTACCAGAGTCAAATAAAGATTTCACAGGTTTCATTGCGAACATACGCAACACCTTTAATAGATGGGTGGAACTTGCAGGTGTGAACAAATCTTATGATAAATTAGTTGATTTGTTACTCAGGGATAAGGTTCTATCCTCTGTCAGTCCACCGTTCTTTTCTTTCTTACGAGAACGAAAACCATCTACCATTGCTGCTTTAGAAGAGATGGCGATAAATTATTGTACCGCACATCCTAATGCGAGCATATCTAACTCACAAATAAGAGAACCTTTACCTGTGGCCTCCAATATGTCATATCATGGTTTATGACAAGTCAAGAACACACAGCTTAGATAGAAATCATTTCAGGGGAAGTTATAATAATAATTTTCATAAGGGACGAAATAATTATAACAATAATAGTAACTTTAACAGAGGTAGGCAACAATATAGTAATCAGTCACCTCAATTCCGGTATAACGATGGTCAACAGAATTCAAATCAGAATAGATCATATAATTCTAACACTAATAATAATGGTAACAGATGGAATAACAATAATCAAGGCTCTAGACCAAGACACAACAGCCACCACGGGGGACAACGAAATAATTTTAATAATTATTCTCGTTCTCGGTCTCTGTCACGCAGACCATCACAGTTTGATCACAATGCAGGGGCGGCATTCACAGATAGTACGACCTCTAGTGTTTGTGATAATAAAAATCAGTCTTAATCTTCGTCTTCATGTTGTGCTGTTAATTTTAACGTGGCAAATAGTTGCCAAGATTGTAATGCTGTTATTCAGAAAGCTAAAGAGACAGTACTGAATTGTGGACACCTTCATACAGCAGTTGGTCTTTCGGCGAACGACGGCACAGGCACCCTGATGTTCAATAGAGGATTATTAAATGGAACTGTGGTCTCAGTTTTGAGGGATACGGGATCAACTACCATTGGAGTCAGACAGTCTCTGATTCACCCAAGTTGTGCTACAAATGAATATGTTAGGTGCATGACTTTCGGGGGTACTATTGAGTACTATCCCACTGCAATAGTATATGTTAACACACCATTTTTTACAGGTAATGTCAAGGTGTGCATGTTGCAGAATCCAGCAGCTGATCTTACGGTGGGACGCATCCACGGCAGTAAGGATTGCACCCCAGAAGAAATTAATGAATGGGAAAGGAAGAATTTGCAATTGTATGGCAATGCTAACGCCATCGTTGCTATGGCTCAATTACGTGCCAATAAGTTGAATACATGTGGCACAGCAGTTTCCAATTTCAGTCTGAGTACTATCCCAGAAATTGATGAGGATGATAGGTCTATTGTACGACATACTATTGATGCTCCATGTGCTAAGACCAGCTCATCACAACCCAACAAAATAAATATATCATTCCGAGGGAGATATACTTTTCCTCGTCAGAGGAATACTGCCAATTCTGAAAATAAATGTTGGCGACAGGATCAGATTACAACTAATCTTAAGAAAACTGTTGACGTTGTCAACATTGAAAAGAAGAGTAATGTGTTGGAAAATAATGTTGGGGTTAGGATAAACTTGAATAATAAAATTAAGACAAATAAATCTGTCAGCAAGGTATTACCTTTGTCTAACAAGCAGTCCTCTACGACATGCATGAAACATACTGCATTAAATACGGATAGATATCATAATACGTTCAATCATTATGAGACATCATCTCATAAGGATACCATATCCAACGGAATGAACAGAGTAAATGGTTCTTATGTGAATAAACCTACACATCTCTCATATTCACAGCTTCGTGACAACTGTCCTTCTTATATTGGTAAGGGTGCATATTCTCGCACCATGTTAGTGCGTAATCTGCCACAAGGTACTACATGGCAGACACTTGGTAATTTTCTTCAGTATACAGCAAACGTTAAGTTTGTTCGTCTTCTGCCATTATTCAATGGTCAGAATAGTGAGGCGTTAGTTACCTTCTGTAAGAATAGGGATGCTCTTATGGTTGTCGAGCGCGACAATGGTGTATGGTTTCATCCCCATTCACTAAAGTTACAATTAGTACCTGATTCTGCGTTACGCAGATAACAGGTTACAGTAACACTGTTCGTCACATCTTTGATGAGTCAGCATAGTCAGTCATCATTTCTTTTCTTTATTGGACAATTATCTTTATATGGCTTAGTTATGGTGGGCTTTTCTATTAGATGACACTTGTGTTGTTTTATCTACGATAACACTGTGTTCTTTCATCTTTGTAATTTTACCATGCCTAAGTTAAACAGTAACGTGATTGATTGTTCTAACTATGCTCAGCCAAAGCAGCATAAGTTTGTATATCGTTTAATTGTCTTGAAAAAAGGTCATGCTTCTGAAAATGACATGGATTAAGTAAGCGTCCACTAAATTTCTAGGGAATCTTTTTATTAAATACATCCTAAATATGAGGTCAACATATGCTTCTAAAAAGTTTATACTCCGTACAGATGCCAGCAATTACGGACTATATATTAGAATAAGTGATAGACAACCTGAGAGATGATAATAGAAATAGATTTCCACGAGTGAGCTGGTAGAATGTGATAGAGGCTGTCTCTGAGATCGAGAAATCGTCTCTCTCTCTCTCTCTCACCTATCTTCTACGACAGATTCAGAGTTGTCAGACAGTCTAACACCTATATATATATTTTAATATATATATATTACCACTCACGTGCACACACACAATTGACGACAGTGAGACACACAGATGTGGGAAAACTATAACAGTGATTATATAGATATTTTGGAACGAGCTGACCCGACACACTGATTAAGTTTTAATGGATTTAATTTATCAGAAAAAAATTCATCACAACACGTAAAAATATTACATCGAGCATATACAAATAGTCATAAAATCAATAAAAATGCTACAATAATGATAGACACACAGTATGATCCTTTTCATCGATGGTTAGCCCACAGTCCTGTTACAAGAAAAGATGATAGCCCAAAGAGTCACGGATACATCTGCTGTAGTCTAATGATTTTTTTCCTTTTAAAGGTATGAACGGACTTAGATAGTAGTGTGCTCTATCCTATGGAAAATATACCTGCATTAGCAACAATTTGCATAAATTGAATTAAGACAGCAAAATAGGTGCCAAAATACAACAATAAGAAACACTCAGACCTGCATTCACTCTATTCATTCAGCCGTGGCCACGTGCTCTCTTGCATACTTACAGCTTTGGTAGCAGCATCTGGAAACATAATTTTTAGGACATTCACATACAGAATCGTCAATGGCAGTCTTGACCAAGAAATCCCCAGTTCCAAAAAGACGGGGTGAATTCTCTGCTTCAGGGAACGATTCCTTGGATGTTCTTATTTTTTCGGATGTCTGTTTAAGTCACATAAAATTTGTCCAGGCACGTACGTTAACAGCGAGCACAGTGTCACTAGCTTAGGTTTCTAGAAATGAGGAATGTCAGGTCGATGTCCACTTTCAGGATAGGACTATATTTTGTCACCACACCACTAGTCAAAACTCCGTCGGAATGTTACTGACGTTAATATGTTACTTGCCACACGGGCAAAATATGTACTTGAGGTTTTTCTCTGGAAGAATCAAATCAGGCTAGATGGGCCCGCTACTTCTTCAAAATCTTTAAAGTTCTTGTAAAGGTTATATACCAAGTCCTTTAAGAAAAGAATGTTTTTGTTGTACACAGATATTTCTCTGTACTTAAACGCTGGAAAAGTTTGGGTTAACCCCAGTTTTCTTCACTAAATAGAGGAAAAACACCAAAAAAAAAATTATACATACTATGTACTTGTTATAACTTACATTTTAAACTGCAAGCGTAGCGCTTGACTTATCGTTTAAATTCCCGTGAAGTAGTTATATTTAAAAAAATTAATCATCATGAATTTGAAATACATATAAATATATTTCGTCAATTCTCATGAGGCATCAGTGCATTTACTAGTTAGTTTAAAATATTCTCGACTAAGCAGTTAAATTAAATTTATTATAGCTACAATGATTTTAAGCTAGAAATTATAATTGATTCTGCTTTCCACTGAAACACGTCAGCTAGAGAACCTAACAAACTTATAACTTAATCACTTGCACAAATGAAACTAGGGAAATACGAAATAAGCGATTATCCCTTAATCACTCGCAAAATACTAGATATCTAATATAATATTTACCTCAACACAGAACTACTAAGAACTTAAACCACTTCAACCAACTAAATGATGCTTCTATTAACAGAGATTCTTAGGAATCGAACGAGGTCGTTATAGTCTTTACTGCGAAGTTACTGAGTGACTGAAATCTAAAACTCTGGTTAAGATATATCTTAAACGGACAAAGGATGAGCGCTATTTCAAAACACGACAACAGCGCCGTTCTCTCCCCCTTTCCGTCTTAACACTTCACGTCTGCTTAGACGCTAGCTCATAACTGCCAAACGTGCGTCTTCACACCTACTGCTAAGAAACGCTCGTGTCAGGTGAAAATGCTAGACGATCGTCTCATTCTGAGCCGTGCAAATGGCAGTTTTCACACCTCCCGCGAGCACTCAGCCGAAGAAACTCGCGTGTCAGCTGAAGATGTAGACAATTGTCTGCTAGCTGTGTCTGACTAGGCGAAAGTTCGTAGTTTCGTCAATCTCCAGTGACTGACACCTGATGCAATACCATGCGTTATCCAGTGTGAGAAAGAAGAAATCGGTAAAGTGAGAATGGGAAAGAAATTGTTTTCGCAAACACAGGAAACGGATAAAAGAGCGATAATAAAGTAGAGGACATGGGTAGAAAAAGAAGCATATAGAAAATTTATTGATCATAAGTGTCTATGCGACAGAACTTCCCCCCTTTAAGATATGGAAGCACTCCATGTCTACGTTATGGAGATAAATTTCCTATATCCGTAGCTTCAGGGTGTCTGTCTTCTTCCCTCTCATCTCCCCCCTCCGTCTCTCTCCAATTCCTACTCAAGTCTACTCCCAAAGTTTCCTTTCTCTGGAATGTCTCCCATGCGCGATTGAAAGAGCGTCGCCGCTTTTGACATTTTTCAAAGATTTCGTGTGTGTTCAGTGAAATTTCCCTGCCACTATCGTCATCTTCGTCAGTTTTGGCAATCGTCAGGAGATGTTTGGAGGTCAGCACCGGTCTTTCCAAGTATCTCTTTAACAGATTTAAATGGAAAACCGTCTCCTTTCCTTTAATAGAGATCTGGTAGTTAGCCTTAGAAATCTTTTTCAGGACGGTAAACGGCCCTTGCCATCCGATCCTCAGTTTGTTGTTCCCGGTAGGGAGTAACACCAAAACTTTCTCTCCTGCTTCCAGTTCTCTTTCTTTCGCGACTTTCCTGTATCGTTAGCGTGCTTTGTGCGTGCTCGCTTAAAGTTGGTCGTTGCTAGGTCCCATCCTAGTTTCAACCTTTCCTTTAAATCCAACACATATTTACTTGCTGAGACAACTGTCTCATCCGCCTTCTCGTCTGTCAGAGACTGAAGTAAGGCTTCAAGCGGGCCCTTAATGGGTCTGCCGAATAAAAGCGTTGCTGGCGGAAATCCTGTGGAACTATGAGGAGATTCTCTGTAGCTAAATAAAGCTGCAGGAATACAAAGATCCCAATCTTCAGGTTTCACTTGTGCCAGTTTACTTAACATCATGTTGAGGTTTCCATTAACACGTTCCACGAGCCAATTTCCGGCCGGAGTATAAGGCTTTATGTAGATGTGTTGGTTCCTCAAGATCTTAACGATCTCATCCATCAACAGGTTTCCAGTGAAAATCTGCACTAGGGCTTCTGCGACATGCTTGGCATCTGCGCATGTTAGCGGGATAGCTTCTGCCCATAAAGTGCATGTGTCGACTAAGGTGAGGATAAACCTGTTCCTTCTTTTAGTCCTTTGGAAGGGTCCTAAAATGTCAATCACTACCCGTTCAAATGGTGTTCCCATTATTGGCATTTCACCCATGTGGACTGGGGGTGTCCGTTGCTTGGGTGGTACACGTTGGCACTGGGAACAGGATTTGACATACCTGATAATATCAGTATTTACTCCTGGCCACCAATAATGAGTGGTTATCCGTTGGTTTCTGGTGTTCTGTCCCATATGTCCGCTGAAGGGAAGAGAGTGCCCCATTTCTAAGATTTGGCTTCTGTACTGTTTCGGTACTAGGAGCTGGTTGTAACCTTGGTCAGGCTTGCCCGTTCTGCGATAAAGTACGCCATCCTTAGAAAAAATGTCCTCATGCTGTCTGGGTTCCTTAGCCATGGGCAGTTCCCTAAAGCAGGGTGCCAAAGTAGGGTCCTTTTGTTGCGCTTCTTTAAGTTCCATGGGTAACAAATTAAGTGCAGGCTCCCGTTCCTTCTTGGTTTGCCCTCTTGTAGTTACTGCTGCCATAATCGGCTCTTCCGGTTTCCCAATAAATACGTATCTACCGCCAAGTATGACTGTGTAGATGGGATCATCCATAACAGCCGCTTTGATCACACCTCTGACAAAGTCAGAGTGGATCTCCACCAAAGCGATGGGAAGCGCTTTAGGTGCTTCACTCTTAGAAACTCTACAAAATTGGACGGTCTCTCCTGTCTCTTGACCGGGTTTAACCAGGTTTCAGGCAACAATGCAATCATAAGAAAGCCCCGTGTAAAATAAACAAGAAGTTTGAGAACCGTTCAATATAACAGTACCTCGCGTAGAGGGTCTCTCTCCTTCTCGGGTTGGGAATCACTGTCAATAATTCCGCATTGCGAGACTGTTAGCAAGCATCCGATGCGTTTCGGTTCGGTGTGCTCGCTCTGATCATTTGTCCCGTGCTCAGGAGTTCTCCCTTTGCCGCCTTGTCCTTTCTGGCTGCGCTGCCATGAAGGGCGGTCGGGTTGATCAGACTATTTACTGTGGTTGGGGTACTTGTTTTTGTAGAACCTGGATTTTTCCGGAGGAGGGTTTTGAGGTCCAGTTTCTCTGTGGTTATTCTGATTAGAAGCCTGAGAAGATTGGTCTAGATTATTCTTTCGAAAATGCTCCTCTGTCGGTTTACGTTTTGTGGCCGGTAGTTCGGCCAGCGCATTTTGATAGCGCTCAGACTTTTCTAAGATGTCTTCAAGCTTTTCTGCACCCTGCTCAGCTAGAAATCTCCGGGTATCAGCAGACAAAGTGTTCTTTATTTGTTCTGATACAACAAATTCCTCAAGACCTTCATAGGCAGAGGGGAGCTGTGAAAGCTCAAGACACTTTGTCAAGTATCCCTTCAAACGAGACGAGAACTGCTGAAATGTTTCAGAGCTCTCTTTCCTGCTGTTGCGAAACAGTTGCAAAAATTTTCGAGCATTCATTTCAAAGCGCTCCAGTAACGCTTTCTTCAACACATCATAGTTGTCTTGTTGGCTGCTTTCCAGTTTGGCGTAAACATCATACGCACTGCTTTTCAATGCCTGAGAAAGCTTCATATTCCAACGCGTCCTCTCTAAACCGTACAGAGTTGCAATTTTCTCAAATTTTTCTAGATACGTGTCACGCTTCGTCCCTGAGGATCTGCCTAAGCTTCGCCCTTTCTGCCATAATAAATCAGTGACTGAGACTAGTCGAGAAAGAAATCAGAAAAAGGATACACTGGTTCCATACCACTTACGAGAAAATACCAAAATAAAAGATGATACACTTTAACCGGGGATAACTCCTCCTATAATATAGTATCTAACTATCGCTGCTATTAATCGGCAATAAAGCACATAATGCAGACGACTACGCCAAATAAATGGTAGTTTAGATTACTCATTGAAAAAAATAAGTTGCTACAGGGTAAACAAAATAATTATTGCAAAAATTTTAAGGCGAAAAAAAAAATCCCTTAATTTTTAAAAATCTACTACAAGTTCATCCCTGAAGTCAGATCGGGTAAGGGAGGCAATTAATCTGGACGTAATAGTCCGAAACGCACTCCTTAGCTTAGCTCAACCACCCACTGCTTCAGAACCCTGTGAATGTTTTACACTCACACCTTTACCAGCGTTTAGCATTACAAAATCAGTAACTAACATATATTCCGACAAAATCAACCTGTAACTCAAATATATATTACTCAAAAATGCTGTGGAAAAACAATTATTAATTGTGTGGTCAGCACGCCCATAAACAGAACGTTTGTCTAGGGGAGTAGTTATTTTTAAAGATACACAAAACCACGAGACAATCACACTTTTACTCTATTTCAGAATAAAGAAAATTAATCCTGCAAACGAGCTGATATTCGTATTTGCTCAGGACTAGAGTTCAATTCCCGGAGAACGAGCCACCATTCTGTCGTATATTTTTGATATTGGAATTAAGACTTGGGTTGGTCCCTTCTGAATAGGTTAGAATAAGTGATAGTCACCGTGAGAGATGATAATAGAAATAGATTTCCACGAGTGAGCTGGTAGAATGTGATAGAGGCTGTCTCTGAGATCGAGAAATCGTCTCTCTCTCTCACATATCTTCTACGACAGATTTAGAGTAGTCAGACAGTCTAACACCTATATATTTTTTAATATATATATTACCACTCACGTGCACACACACAATTGACGACAGTGAGACACACAGACGTGGGAAAACTATAACAGTGATTATATAGCTATTTTGGAACGAGCTGACCCGACACACTGATTAAGTTTTAATGGATTTCATTTATCAGAAAAAAATTCATCACAACACGTAAACAGATTACATCGAGCATATACAAATAGTCATAAAATCAATAAAAATGCTACAGGAATGATAGACCCACAGTATGATCCTTTCCCTCGATGGTTAGCCCACAGTCCTGTTACAAGAAAAGATGATAGCTCAAAGAGTCACGGATACATCTGCGGTAGTCTAATGATTTTTTTTTTCGTTTTAAAGGTATGAACAGACTTAGATAGTAGTATGCTCTATCCTAAAGAAAATATACCTGCATTAGCAACAATTTGCATAAATGGAATTAAGACAGCAAAATAGGTGCCAAAATACAACAATAAGAAACATTCAGACCTGCATTCACTCTTTTCATTCAGCCGTGGCCACGTGCTCTCTTGCATACTTACAGCTTTGGTAGCAGCATCTGGAAACATAATTTTTAGGACATTCATATACAGAATCGTCAATGGCAGTCTTGACCAAGAAATCCCCAGTTCCAAAAAGACGGGGTGAATTCTCTGCTTCAGAGAACGATTCCTTGGATGTTCTTATTTTTTCGGATGTCTGTTTAAGTCACATAAAATTTGTCCAGGCACGTACGTTAACAGCGAGCACAGTGTCACTAGCTTAGGTTTCTAGAAATGAGGAATGTCAGGTTTATGTCCACTTTCAGGATAGGACTATATTTCGTCACCACACCACTAGTCAAAACTCCGTCGGAATGTTACTGACGTTAATATGTTACTTGCCACACGGGCTCAACATGTACTTGAGGTTTTTCTCTGGAAGAATCAAATCAGGCTAGATGGGCCCGTTACTTCTTCAAAATCTTTAAAGTTCTTGTAAAGGTTATAGACCAAGTCCTTTAAGAAAAGAATGTTTTTGTTCTACACAGATAGTTCTCTGTACTTAAACGCTGGCAAAGTTTGGGTTAACCCCAGTCTTCTTCACTAAATAGAGGAAAAACACAAATAAAATAATTATACATACTATGTACTTGTTATAACTTACATTTTAAACTGCAAGCGTAGTGCTTGACTTATCGTTTAAATTCCCGTGAAGTAGTCATATTTAAAAAAAATTAATCATCATGAATTTGAAATACATATAAATATATTTCGTCAATACTCATGAGGCATCAGTGCATTTACTAGTTAGTTTAAAATATTCTCGACTAAGCAGTTAAATTAAATTCATTATAGCTACAATGATTTTAAGCTAGAAATTATAATTGATTCTGCTTTCCACTGAAACACGTCAGCTAGAGAACATAACAAACTTATAACTTAATCACTCTGCACAAAAGAAACTAGGGAAATACGAAATAAGCGATTATCCCTTAATCACTCGCAAAATACTAGATATCTAATATAATATTTATCTCAACATAGAACTACTAAAAACTTAAACCACTTCGACCAACTAAATAATGCTTCTATTAACAGAGATTCTTAGGAATCGAACGAGGTCGTTCTAGTCTTGACTGCGAAGTTACTGAGTGACTGAAATTTTTTTTTTTTATGTGTTTGCTACTTTTCTTTGTAGCACGCCCCTTTCAACCATCTACCATGTACATGGAGTTGTTGGTTATATCAGGACGTGTTTCCTTTATTGTAATATGTTTTTGTTTGTATTTATTTTATACTATGTTATCTCTAGTCGGTATTTTTCCTTTTGTAGTTATAGTTCAACATGGTTTAAAAAAAAAATCCAAAATATGCTATTTTCTAAGTTAGTATGTTTTTAATTTTCACTGGATGGTTTATTTGGTTAATCTGTATGTATCTGGGACGAGTCTTTCACCAGTTTGGACTACTGGCTCAAATCCTTAATTGTTTTTTATATGTTAGCTTTAGTTTTTGTAATATAGTGTTTTATTAACTTTTGCATTTCTGGATGGGTCTTTGTGCCTATGAGATTTTCTACACTCATTTCTACCTTGTGGTTACTACAGTATGTCTTAATGTTTTGCCTCTGTTGGTCATATTTCTTGCAGTCCACCAGAAAGTGTCTAATTGTGTTTGGTTCTTGACACTCTTCACATGTGGGTTCCTCAATCATGAAATATCCAGTTCCAAGCTTGAGCCCCAGCAATTTTTTATTAATTGGTATTTTTAGTTCATCTTTTATTTGACATTTTTTGCTTGGTTTTTTAAGGATTTTATATGAGTGTCTTGCTTTTTTACTTTGGTCCCATGCTGTTATCCACTCTTTAAATATTTCTTGAGCAATTAAGCTCTTAATTTCAAACTTCCCTAAGCCTACTTCAATTTTGTTATGGCTAGTTCTCCCCCCTTTGGCTTCTTTGTCTGCAAGCTCATTTCCTGCTATCCCCACATATGATGGTATCCATATTAGTGTTGCACTGCATCCTATAGTTTGTAGATATGTATTAACCTGTGGTATTTCCTCTATAATATCTGGCCTGCTACATTCATTTCTGTTTCTGATAGCTAATACTGATGATAGAGAATCTGTGAGAATGGTTACTTTTTTTGGTGGATTTTCTGCAGCTATTTTTAAAGCTTTTAGGATTGCCACTAATTCTGCTGTAAAGATGGATGTATTACCTGTTACTTTGTATCTTTTATAAATTTTTAATTTTGGTATTGCTATTCCCACTCCTAATTGTCCTTCTTCATCTTTTGACCCATCTGTATATATAGTTAGGCTATTATTTATATACCGTTCTATGTACTCTAGTGTTTTACTTTTTGCTGAGATTATGTCGTTAAATTTGTTTATGATCTTTGATAAGTGGGAGTCAGTTTCTGGCACTTTTAATTCCCATGGTGGGATCTTTGCTTTATACTGAGCACTACTGTTTATCGTATTAAATAGGTCTGGGTATTGATCCACTTCATCCATTGTTTTCCACCCTGACGGGTATCTATTATGGTTTAATGGAATGTGGCCTATGTACTGGTTACCCCTTTCAAAGGTTTTGTGTGCTGGGTAAGTTGGGTCTTTTGCCACTCTTGCCCAGTAGCTGAATCTCAGTTCTTTTCTCCTTAGCTCCAGGGGTATAATGCCTAGCGCTACTTCTAGTGCCTCTGCTGATGTTTCCTTTGAGGCACCTGCTATTATTGACAGTGCCTGGTTTTGGACTGTGTCTAGTTTTTTCTTATTGCTTGGGGCGGCTGATGCATAGACAACACTGGCATAGTCAAGTTTGCTTCTAATAAATGATTTATAGAAGGTTAACATTGTCTTATTGCAGGCGCCCCAACAACTTCCTTTCATATATCTTAGCATGTTAATAAGTCCCCTACTGCTTTGCACTAATAGGTCTATGTGTTTGTTCCAGTTTAGTTGCTGGTCTAGTACCATACCAAGAAATCTAGTTGATTTAGCTGTGCATACATTTTGCTCATTAATGCTTATGTCAATTATATTGTTTTTAATTATACGCCCTGTACTGAAAATCATTCCTATCGTTTTTTTAACGTTTAGATTAAATCCCCACTTGTTCATCCAGTCAGATACTTTATCTATTTGTTTTTGTACTGTTTTATAGAGAAATGGGAGATTTCTTCCCGTTCTCCATATCGCAGCGTCATCTGCAAACTGAGATAGGTTGTTTTTTAAGTCTTTAAACTCGTCGCCTAGGTCGTTGACCATAATCGTAAAAATAGATGGTGATATTACTGATCCTTGGGGGATTCCATTCTGTGGTTCATACACCTCAGATCTATCATTGTTTATTTGTACCGTGAAGTATCTATCCTGCAGGAAGTTTTCTAAATAATTGTAAGTTCTGCCTACTATAACTAATTTCCTGATTTTATGTAGTGCACCCTCCCTCCAACACTCATCATATGCTCTTGCTACATCAAGGAATGTTGCTACTGTCTTTTCATTCCTTTTGAAGCCTGTTTCAATATCATGTTCCAGCCTCAACAGTTGCTTTATTGTACTATGTTGGCTTCTAAAGCCTGCCTGGGTTGTACTGTACAAATTATGCTTTTCTAGATGAAATTTTAGTCTGCTGTTGACTATTGTTTCTAGAATTTTTCCTAGATGCAATGTTAACGATATTGGCCTGTATGAGCTGACATCATGTGTTTCCTTGTCTGGTTTTAGTATGTGGATGACTACTGCTGTCTTCCATGAACATGGTATTTTTCCCGTGTGCCAGATTTTGTTGTAGAGGGATGCAATCACCATTAAAGTTGTATTTGGTACCTTTTTGAGGATTTCATAGCTCAGAATGTCTTTCCCAGAGGTGGTATTGGTTTTTCCTGCTAAAGCTCTTTCTATTTCATCTACTGTAATATCTGCATTTAAATAATTAGCATCCTGTGTGGTGTCCATATTTTCTTCTTTTAATTTTTCTAGCAGTGTTTTCCGCCTATTTATTTCTGCCTTATCTAGACTGTCTATTGAACTAACCTGATAGAAGTATTTAGCTAGTATGTTGGCTTTTTCTCTATCTGTTTCAGCTCTCTCTGGTATTTTAATTGTTGGGATTTTAAATTTCTTGTTGTTTCTTCCTTTAATTGCTTTTAGTTTTCTCCAAACTGTAGTTACTTGTGACCTATGGTTTAATTTTTGACAAAATGTTCTCCAACTCTTTTCTTTAGCCCTGAATATTATTTTATTTGTTTCATTTCTAATTTTTTTATAGTTTGTGTAATTCTCTTAAGTTTAGGCTTTTCTATACTTTGTCAGGGCTCTTTCCCTCAATTTCAGTTGTTCTGAACATCTGTCTGTCCACCATGGTACTGGATTTTTATCTTTGTTTCTTTTCCTATTTTTACCTTTTTGTGTTGGTTTTAAGTGTTCAGGCATATTCCTGTTTGGTATATATTTTATTGCTATTTTTAAAATCTCATTTGTTAGTTTTTCTGCAAATATATCTATACTGTTAGATTCAATTTGTTCTATGCTTAATTTACTTAGCTCCAATTGGAAGGACTCCCAGTTTGCCTTTTTTTTAGTTTGAATGTAGGTTTTGAGCTTCTTGGACTAGTTCTATATTTGTCGTTTAGGTTTATTTCTATGAGTAAGTGGTCTGAGCTGGAGTCATTCAGTACTTCCCATTTAGCAGAGGCTAGGTTTGGTGTTATAATACTTATGTCTATTGCTGTATCTCCTCCACTGTTGCATGGGTTAACCCTTGTCACTGAGTGTTACGCACAGATTCTTTTGTAGGCAATGAATATAGAGATATATATAGAAAGATATTTATTTATCTGTTAACACTTTTTGTTGAGAAATACTTAGATTTACGTCGGCCCATCTCGAGTTGAACTCTGGGGGCTCACGCGTTTCTGCGCATGTGTCGAATCGTGGTTGTCGAGAGAGATTTCCGTGATGATGGGTGGATCCTGATCGCTGTGCGGACAGAAGTCCGAAGATTTGTTCTTTGCTGTGAAATTCTGGGGGAAGGCGACCTCGTCTGTGTGACTATTATGTCTATGTTCCTCCTCAGAATATATTCTTAGCGCCAAAGGAAGGCGGGTGCTATTTTTTCTAGTGTTTTTCTAGGATGATAAGGTAAAGAGAGACAGTTACTGTACCTTTTCAAATGCCTAGATCTGCAGCCATGTTATGGTCTGCGCATGTATATGATTGACTATTTTCGAGACGACATTTTGCCAGCAGCACCATTATTCGTATGATATACATTGCATTATTATGCATATAATCTACACAGCATTATTGATATGATGGACATCGCCCTTTACTTATGCTTCATTATGCAGCTTCGGAGTGAGCGAAGCTCATTGAAGTTAGGAGCCATTTTTGGATCTCGCCTTTGCCTAAGCGGATCATCGTTCGGAGAACAGGGATACCTTACTATCTGATGATGATACAGAGATGTCTACTATTGTAAGCAACTACTGTGGTTTAAGATTGTCGTCACTTAAGCCTACTGATTTACGGCTTGTAATTCCTCGACAGAAGAGGTTCTGTCAGGGAGCCATTTATAATAGACGTTTACAAACATTAACTGACGCGATCAGTCAGTTAGGCTTGAAAGTTATACAACTAGAACCCTGAGGGACTAGCTACGAATGTTCTGTTGTATCCACATTCTATATGAATGCATATTTGATGTCGTAGACCATTTTGTCGAGCATGTGATGTTTTTTGCCAAACTGTTCCAGTGACTATATATGTGTCGTCAGAGTTTGCGTCCTATTAAATGTGTGAAATTATCAACAGTAGTTCCAGACATCATTGACTTTCATACATGAGTGAATGAGTGCCTTCTTACTTGTCAACTTTGCAGAACAGTACCACCCATTCGCATAACGTACATTTGCACTCTCATTCTACATAAACACTGTCCCTTGTCGGGGCCTCAATACTCTATGGACAAGGTGACCTGTATGCCCAACACTGTGTCGGTTTGAGTTGACCATAATACCTGTATCAATGTGGTAACCAGAATTATACCACATCAACCGATCCTACTCCAACATTTAACACACATCAATGAGTTAATATTCATCACTGAGCCATCATTTAGTATGATTAGCTCAGCACTTTCAATGTAGTCCAACAATCTTTTTCCTGCTGGATCATTACTGTTGTTACCCCATGCCTCATGGTGTGCATTAAAGTCACCTACCAATAATGTTCTTTGGTCTATTTGTGTGTTAATAGTGGCAATGTCCCTATCGGTTATATTACCCTTGGGGCTATAAATGTTTATTATTTTTAAGTTATCTGGCTCACTGTCTAATGTTATAATTATTCCTTCAATATTTTCTGTGTTGAATTGTTGCCAATTTAATATTTTGTAGTCTTCATGTATTAAAAAGGCCACGCCCCCTACTCTTCCCTCAGGTCTATCATTTCTAAGTGTTATATACCCTTAGTAGTTCAGTTTCTGTTTGGGGTTCAGGAGGGTTTCTTGTATTGCAAAGATGGGTTTTGCCTCCTTATACTGTCCCATAAGAGACATCAGGTTCTTCCTGGCACCCCTACAGTTCCACTGAACTACTTTGATAGCTCTAGAGTCTTTGGTCCCCATTTAGTATGGTTAGCTTAGTTATGTTATTGTTTTTATTAGGTTCTTTGATAAGGGATCTACTTTTTTTGGTTTTGCTCACTATCTCTCATGTTCTCCACAAACTCATCATTCCAAGTAACCATTTTACTCCGAACTCTTTCTACGAGGTATGGTAGGTGTAGTTCCACTGTTTCCTTAAATTTTTCTTCCATATTTTCTTTGTTGTCCTGGTTTTTAATCATTTTATTCTCTTTTCTTTTTTCGTCTGACAAAATAGCTCTTTCTCTCTCTATTTTTTTAAGGATTTCTTCATTAGCTTCTTTTATCTCTGCTATTTTTTTGAGGTCTCTCTCTATTTCCTTTTGTGCTGTTTTTATTTCTTCTAGTACCTGTCTGGCGTGGATGAGGTTATGTTCTGTCTCTTCTGTGTTGTCATCTTCTTTACTGTTTATGAGTGTTTCAATTTTATCTTCTTTCTGGATTTTTTCCTTTATGTCTTTCACTTCACTGGTTATTTGTTGTATGTGTTTCTTAATGATACTTTCTTGAGAGTTTTGAAGATGGTTGTTTGTTTTCTGTCTTTCTTTTATTTGCCAGAATGGTTTGTTTGTTTCTAGTGATTCTTTTAATATGTGTTTTGTCTCTTGATAGATTGGGCACCCTTGATACCTGGCATTGTGGCTACCCTGGCAGTTTGCACATTTTCTGTTTTTGTTTTCTCGTTTATAATCGTTATCCTCCTTAGCCATTGTACAGTCTGCGTGTCTGTGGGCTCCCGCACAGAAACTGCACCTAGTCGCTCTTTTACACACATGTTGCGTATGGCTAAAGCCTTGACAGTTTGTGAATTGTATAATGCTAGATATGAATACCTCTGTCATTTTGGCTCTCTGGTGGAGTTTGACCTGCTTGGGTATTTCTGTGCCCTTTATATTTAGCATTACCACTGCAGTATTCTTTTGCTCTTTGGTTTTTATTCTTTCTACTTTTTCTATCTTTGTTTGTGGGTTTTCTTTCGTTATGTTAGTGTGGATCTCCTCTTCTGTTAGGTTTGAGTCGACCCCTTTGATGACGAATCTTCGGGTCTCCTTGATCAACTCGATCTGTACCTTTATCCCATGTGCGAGTTGCACTTCTTTTGGGTTACTCTTTAATTCCTGTAGTAGTGCCTTGCCTTTTTCTGTGTTGTTTACCGTGATTGTTACTCCATTTTTTATGTTTTTGCATTTTGTCAATATATTTTTTCCTATTATTGCTTCCAGAATGACCAGGATTTTGTCATCCGGGAGAGATCTCAGTGTGGCTTCTGTTCCAGCTATCTGTGTTATTTTGATTCTGTTTTTGGTTTCTTTGTTTTCTCCTCCTCTGGTTTCCTGACTGTTTTTGCTTGTGGTTTCATATTTGTCCTCTTTCCTGTGTCCTGTCTGTTTGTTTACTGTCCGGGTTCCTGCGTCTTCGTTTTTGTTGTTTCTGCTTACTGCAGTTTTAATTTCTGCGCCTCCTTTCAGATTTTCCTTTATTGTTTCTATTTTGTCCCCAATTTCTGTGTTTCTGACTATAGGGTTTGTGATCCTGTTCTTTTCTGCCGGGTTTGGTGTTCTACCCTTCTCAGCTGTCCTGATCCACGCTTTCCCCTCTCCGGACTGCGACCTGGTCATTGATGGCATTGTGATTATATTTATTGATTCATTTACCTATGACTGTTAGTACCCTGTCTTTTATGTTGCTACTATTATTTTACTTATATGACTGGTCTTTATTGGAATTAATGCTTATCTCTATTCTCACTATATATACTTTAACTAATAATATAAATTAGGCCTATCAATAGTATAACACTGCTGGTAATCTACGATTACGAGAATGTACGAAAAAAACATGGCTGCTGTACCTTCAACAAAGAAAACACCACGTGGCGCACGAATCTATTGAATTTTCCCTAATATTTCGAATTTATATTACCACTCCTAGTCACTACTTAACTAAAATTTGACGGATACTACTTGTACACAACTAATACTTTAACGAATGAACAAGAACAAAAAAAAAACGTATCTGGAATTTGCCTAGATCCTTCCTTGTTCGCTGAATGAAATCATAGGGAGATGAAAATAGGAATGTAGTCGACTGAAAACTAAAACTCTGGTTAAGATATATCTTAAACGGACAAAGGATGCGCGCTATTTCAAAACACGACAACAGCGCCGTTCTCTCCCCCTTTCCGTCTTAACACTTCACGTCTGTTTAGACGCTAGCTCATAACTGCCAAACGTGCGTCTTCACACCTACTGCTAAGAAACGCTCGTGTCAGGTGAAAATGCTAGACGATCGTCTCATTCTGAGCCGTGCAAATGGCAGTTTTCACACCTCCCGCGAGCACTCAGCCGAATAAACTCGCGTGTCAGCTGAAAATGTAGACAATTGTCTGCTAGCTGTGTCTGACTAGGCGAAAGTTCGCAGTTTCGTCAATCTCCAGTGACTGAAACCTGATGCAATACCATGCGTTATCCAGTGTGAGAAAGAAGAAATCGGTAAAGTGAGAATGGGAAAGAAATTGTTTTCGCAAACGGACGAATGCGAAAAAACACAGGAAAAGGATAAAAGAGCGATAATAAAGTAGAGGACACGGGTAGAAAAAGAAGCATATCGAAAATTTATTGATCATAAATGTCTTTGCGACAGTCATTGAATCTATACCAGGAAGTGAGAATGTAATGGCGGATGTACTATCCAGAAATCCTGTTGAAGTATTTTGAACGAAAATTATAATTCAAGATTTCAAGAATAGAATAAGACTATTCGTACATACTTAAAAACGTTGCACGACTGATGTTTGATGAACTCGAGATATACGAATAACATGTCCACGAAACGGGAGATGAACTAACTCATGTTTACATTCTTTCAAGAAAACGTTACGTTATTTTACGAAACGAATTGGTACTTGTCAACGTTTGGACTTTGGTTGTGTTCACTCCATCTTCACTTATTATATGCACTCAAAATGGAATATTCGTGTGGCTTTTGGATTTTCCGTCTTCAAATCGGAATCAAATGGACTAAATAAACTATATGAGATTCTTGATCCAGCCTTACACAAAAGACAGATGGAAATTTTTAATTCGGTCTTCATTATGAACAATGAATATCAAGATTTTCGAAGGAAATTCATTCCTCATACGGAACAAACTCGCTGATCCACACCAAGGAATAACTACGTTTGGATCCTCAAAACTGACATTATTAGTTTCACTACTTATTGATTTAATTAATAAAATAAAAGAATAAAATGTGAGAAAAAGATGAAATATATAAAAGAAATAAAAGAGAAAATAAAATAATCTCACACTATTGAAAAAAAAAAAAATATATATATATATATATATATATATATATATATATATATATATATATATATATATATATATATATATATATATATAAGATAATTACTATTTAAAGTTGGCAAATGTGTTTACGGAATAAAGATGTATTTTTATTTGTTTAGTTGATAGTTAGGTAATTAGATATTAGTTAATCTATACATATGTTTTATTAAGTCATTAACTTCTCACTAGTTAAATTTATCTTTCACTCATTCCTTACTTTACTTTACTTTTCTTTATTTTCTCCACAACGACACAATATTTTAGTTTAGGTAATGAAATTTTAATTATAATTATTTCCTCCAACTATTATACTGATTAATTAGTTAAATTTTAATTAGTTAAGATAATGTTAGTACATAACACCTTCTGTTTTGGTGAACACACTTTTAGTTAATCCTTTACTGACAGTTGACATTATCTTTAGTTACTTAATACAAGTTTCATTTATTATATGAATGATATTATCACGACACGACTTACGACGCTGTTCTACACAGAACATCGTAAGCCGTATGTTGATTTTTATTAAAGTTTTGATTATTAATTCAAAAAAAATCTATCGAATAGATTTTTTTTCCTCTGTCGGGCAGGAAATTGTTACGACATGTTTAACGATGTCGTCTGCTATAGTTGGCAGTTCGCATTTGATGTTGATAGGTTTTTAATGGAGAATGTTTTTTATGCTTCATGGTTTTTTGGTGCACGCAAATCGCATGGTTCGATTGTGACGCGGTAACGTTGATATGGTCACGCTTGGTGACTAATGTACTTGACCCTTATTATTCTGACCGTCAATCCGTGAAGACGTGGTTTATTTCCTTCCAGCGCTTGGCTTATTATGATGCCAAAAATGTATATTGAAAAGGAGGACAGAGGGTCAGTCCTTGCTATTATAATGAAGGTACGGAATTGTTTATAGTTATTGGATAACCATGGAAGGAAGGATTATTAATCATCTTAAGATCTGTGTTCGTAAACTAAATGGTTCTCATTTCCGACTGTCTGTTTAGGACAGTGCGCGTATATAGTCCCATGAAGTTCTGACGACATTTAAATAACTGGACTCTAACGGTAATATATTGAATTGGAATGCAATACTATGTATTATGTATGAACTGATTAGTATGGATGTCTTCGTATATATTTCGTTAATAAAAGTGTATTCATGTTGGACTCAAAACAAATCAGGACTTACCAAGAAAATCAATCAAGTTACAGTTGGTTTCGTTGCTGTGCCTTTTATTGATTACTCATTTGAGCACGATGCACTCTTTTATATGGAAAATACTATTATCATTACTTATAAATGAAACCAATAAGGAACCCAGAACAATGGTCAACCAAGTACGCTAACCGAGCTAAGACAATAATAATCATTGACCAATAACAAGAACAGCACGATGATAAAAGCCCTTTATCAGTAGGGTTGTCCTGGAGCGTTGTAGTTAGGAACTTGGTAGGGTGGTTGACCAGAATAAGATTTTGGAGCGTAGAATTGTTCTGGGACGGTGTAGTTAGGAACTTGGTATGGTGGTTGACCGGCATAAGAGGTTGGAGGGTAGTATGGTCCTGTAGCTGTGTAGCTAGGAACTTTGTATGGTGGTTGACCGGCATAATAGCTTGGAGGGTAGTATGGTCCTGGAGCTGTGTAGCTAGGAACTTGGTATGGTGGTTGCCGGCCATAAGAACCTGGAGGGTAGGGTTGTCCTGGAGCGTTGTAGTTAGGAACTTGGTAGGGTGGTTGACCGGAATAAGATTTTGGAGGGTAGTATTGTCCTGGAGCTGTGTAGTTAGGAACTTGGTATGGTTGTTGACCGGCATAAGAGCTTGGAGGGTAGTATGGTCCTGGAGCTGTGTAGCTAGGAACTTGGTATGGTGGTTGACGGCCATAAGAACCTGGAGGGTAGGGTTGTCCTGGAGCGTCGTAGTTAGGAACTAGATAGGGTGGTTGACCGGAATAAGATTTTGGAGGGTAGTATTGTTCTGGAACGGTGTAGTTAGGAACTTGGTATGGTGGTTGACGGGCATAAGAGCTTGGAGGGTAGTATGGTCCTGGAGCGGTGTAGCTAGGAACTTGGTATGGTGGTTGACCGGCATAAGAGCTTGGAGGGTAGTATGGTTCTGGAGCTGTGTAGCTAGGAACTTGGTATGGTGGTTGCCGGCCATAAGAACCTGGAGGGTAGGGTTGTCCTGGAGCGTTGTAGTTAGGAACTTGGTAGGGTGGTTGACCGGAATAAGATTTTGGAGGGTAGTATTGTCCTGGAGCTGTGTAGTTAGGAACTTGGTATGGTTGTTGACCGGCATAAGAGCTTGGAGGGTAGTATGGTCCTGGAGCTGTGTAGCTAGGAACTTGGTATGGTGGTTGACGGCCATAAGAACCTGGAGGGTAGGGTAGTCCTGGAGCGTCGTAGTTAGGAACTTGATAGGGTGGTTGACCGGAATAAGATTTTGGAGGGTAGTATTGTCCTGGAGCTGTGTAGTTAGGAACTTGGTATGGTGGTTGACCGGCATAAGAGCTTGGAGGGTAGTATGGTCCTGGAGCGGTGTAGTTAGGAACTTGGTATGGTGGTTGACGGCCATAAGAACCTATAGGGTAGGGTTGTCCTGGAGCGTTGTAGTTAGGAACTTGGTATGGTGGTTGACCGGAATAAGATTTTGGAGGGTAGTATTGTCCTGGAGCTGTGTAGTTAGGAACTTGGTATGGTGGTTGACTGCCATAAGAACCTGGAGGGTAGTATTGTTCTGGAGCTGTGTAGTTAGGAACTTGGTATGGTGGCTGACCACGATAGAAGCTTGGTTTGTATGGTCCTGGAGCTGGTTCGTTAGCATGTGGGTTTTGCGAACCAGAATACTGGGCGCAGGTCATAGCGACAAACGCCAGTGCAATGATCATCTCCATGTGCCCCATTCTGTCAAAGTCTTACGCTGTGCCTGAAGAAAACGGAAAAGACAGAATTAAAGCTTTGCAAGGTTAGTAGAGGGGTCGGAATGGCTAAGAAGTACGGAGTCCGCCTTTAATTCTAAAAAGAACCGGATTTGTTTCCAGTACAGGAAATATAATTAGTGGAATCTTTATTATTTTTTTTGTCAGAACTAGTGGTTCCTAATGATGTCATACTCCCTCCTGATCTCCTGGGTAGTGAGATCTCCTGGGTAGTGAGATCTCCTGGGTAGTGAGATCTCCTGGGTAATGAGATCTCCTGGGTAGTGAGATCGGATTACTAGCCTCGGATAAGAGCGAAAAAAATAGTAGGTACAATGTGCAAGTTGCGCACGTTAAAAATCCCTCGGCATTTGTAAATCGTAAAGAGTAGGACATACGGCAGCTGCCCTGGCAAAATTTTTAAACTTAGGAAAACCTACCTGTTACAAAATTATTTATAGAACGAGTGATTCCTATATACACACATTAGGATCCTCGACGGCGATACGGAGTTCGTACACTGTGCTGAGATCATCCTTGTGTGATCTAAGGAAGGAGATTGGTGCACTGATCGGGGTGTCCTTGTGCAATGTAAATGGTTGTTAAAACCAAAACCAAACCAATCTGTCCCACTATTTCAGTCCTTCTATTCTACTCAAGCACCAATTTATGAACGTCTGTAGCTTTTCGGTTGTTGTTCAAGCTAGGCTTGTTTGGCTGTAATGTTGTGATTATGTGAGCAATAGTGAGTGAAGTTAATATTATGTCTATGTTGGATTGTTCATGATGTAGCTTAGTTGTGAAGTGCGTGTTGTTGAAGTTCTGTGTTCTCTGTGATGTCTAGGACAGGTGACATGACTGAGTAACTTTTACAGGTCAGTGGTCGAATGACGAGTCATAAATGAATTGAGTCTAGGGTCACTTGTGGTTAAAACATGGTGCACATCAGAGCGGAGAGGACATTGTATGGTATGTTACTCTACATATAAGTAAAATTTCAGCTTTTTTCTAAGCGTCACGCTCCAATCTACCCACATGTAAGTGGATACCTGACTCTGCTCTTGAGTTAGAGAAGTCAAAGGCAGCAAGGAAGGGGATTGATCACCCCAACTCATTAAAAAAGTCACTTAGTGTAGTTAAGTCTGAAACACATCACTCCCATATCGTAGTCTATACTATGGGGCCACCTTTACTTTTGATCAGTTTGCAGCAATACTTCCATGACATTATAGGGGTGCAGGTGGTCCATGATCAGGAATCCCCAAGGTAAGAGTAGCAGACGCAGACTGAAAGCACATGGAGAAGAGAGCTGGAGACAGAAATGACAATGATGACGACATGGAAAGAACTTCAGCAGATGACGTGTGACAGGAAGACTTGGCAAATGCTTGTTGAAGGCCTAAGCTGCTTGGGAAGCTGAAGGGAATGATGGTGATTGTATAGGCAGTTATCTCGGTAGAACTAAATTTGATCCTTAGCACTGCATTCTTTGTACTGACTAACTATGATACTTACTTACTTACTTAGTCGTTCCTCTTCTACCGTGAGGTGTAGAGGTTTGGAAGAGAGAGAGCCAGACTATCCTATCGGCTGTCTTCCTCCTGGCCTGGTTCCATTCTAGTCCTCGGTCCTTCAAAGATTGTCTGATGTTGTCCTCCCAGCGGACTCTGGGTCGTCCTGGGGGTCTGGATCCCTGGCTCTTTGTTTCCCATGCTTGTCGTGGTAGCCGATCTTCTCCCATTCTGCAGACATGGCCAAACCATCTTAGTTGGGATTGTTCTACTTGGGTCTGCAATGGGTGGGATTTAAGGCCTTGACGTATCGTCTGGTTGCGTACCATGTCTCTTCTTGTTACTTCAACCACCTTCCTCAGATACCTCATTTCTGTGGTTTGGATCTGGCTTTTGTGGGTTGTAGTCATTGCCCATGACTCGCATCCATATGTCAAGACTGGGACATAGGTGGAGCGGTATACAGCCATCTTCGTTTTCTTACCAACCTCTCTCTTGCTGAGGAATCCTCGATTTATGGCCTGAAAAAGTCTCCCAGCTGCTGCTTTTCGAGTGGCCAACTCTTCTTTGATGCCTCCCTTTCGGTCAATAATAGCTCCAAGGTATTTAAAGTGGTCGACTTGCTCCAGGACCTGTTCTCCAGGCTTAATCTGATGTCTTCTTTCTTCTCGTGATATCACCATGGATTTTGTTTTAGAGCTGCTTATACCCATCCCTCTCTTCTATAGCTCTTCCTTCCAGACTTGCAGGTTGAATTGGAGATGTGCCTCTGATTTAGCAATCAGGGCAACATCATCAGCAAATGCCAGCTCCGAAATACAGACCTGTCTCATCTTCCAGTACCCCACCGAGTACTTTCTTGTTCTCTCCTTACATGCCTTAATGACATCGTCTATGAGGAGTATGAAAAGGTAAGGTGACAGGATATCACCTTGTCTTACACCAGTGGTGGTCCTGAACTCTTCTGACTTATGGTTTGCTGTCCTCACATAATTTCTGCAAGACTTGTAGAAGCTCTGTATAGCATGAATCAGAGGTGCTGGAATGTTCTTCCTTGCCAAACAATCCCAAAGTTTGCTCCAGGGGACCCTGTCAAACGCCTTTTCCAGATCTATGAAACAAAGATGGATCTCACTCTTATACTCAAGGGCCTTTTCACTCAACTGTCTGAGTGTGAAGATTAGGTCTTGAGTACTTCGGTTCGCTCGGAATCCGCACTGGACCTCATCCAGTTGTGGCTCAGCTAGGCGTCGGAGTCTCTGCTCTAGGATTCTAGAGTAGATTTTACCAGGGACACTGAGAAGGGATATGCCTCTATGGTTTCCACACTGTCGATTGTCACCCTTTTTGAAAATTGGTGTTATAATGGCAATCTCCCAATCCTTTGGTATGGTCTTGTTGTACCACGCTGCCTGTAGAACCCTTAAGAGTAATAGGTCGCCTGATGCTCCCATGTACTTAACCATTTCTGGTGTTATACCATCATGCCCTGCTGCTTTGCCCATCTTGATTTTCTCCAGTGCTGCCTTCAGTTCTTCCATCTTTATGTCATCTTCACCATCATTGGTTTTCTCTTCTGTGCTAGTGGTTATCATTTCTGATGCTTCACCATGCTCACCATCCAGGAGTTCTGAGAAATATTCTTTCCATCTTTCCATTACTTCCTTCGGGCAGTAAGCAATTTGCCTTGCTTGTCCTTTATAAATTTGAGAGGGCATTGTTTTTCCTTTCTCATGTTCTTTAGGGTCTTATAGAACAATTTCTGGTTTTCTTGTGCATCTTTTTCTAGCTTTTCTCCAAATTCTTCCTAGGACTTCTGTTTTGCTGCTAGCACTTTGTTCTTTGCTTCTGTTCTGAGTGTCACATATTCTCTATATTTTTCCATCTGTCCTGTTGTGTTTTTAGCTCCTAAGTATTGTTTCCATGCCATTTCTTCTCTCTTATTTTCTCTTTGACTTCCTCTGTCCACCAAGGTGTCCTCTTTCTCTTGTTCCCAAGTCGGACTTCACCGCATGCTTCTGCTGCAGTTGTCTTTATGATATCCTTGAATTTATTCCAGAGGGTTTCCACGTCATCAGGTCGTTCTTCTGTGTTGCTCACCGCTGCAGCAATAAGCCCCTGATATCTGGTCTTAATTTCTGGCTCTTTCAGCTTGTAGGTCCTAATGCTCATTTCTCCCGCTCGTTTACTTGGTTTCTTGCGTGATGTTGGGCAGTTCCTAGGCTGAGCAACTCTTTCAGTTGTTCTTTTGATTGTTAGCAGGTAGTGATCACTTCCAATTTCTTGCCCCCTCCAGGCTCTAGCATCCCGGACATATTTGAATGAGCTTCTCCGAACAATGGCATAGTCGATCACTGACTTCTCATTCTTGGTTGGTTCACATCTAGTGTATGCATGTATGCGCTTATGGGGGAACTTTGTGTTTGTGATGATCAGATTCTGCTCACTGCAGAATCTAAGGAGTCGCTTTCCATTGTCATTGAGAGTATCTTCTCCATATCTTCCGATAACTCCACCCCATCTAGCATGGTCATTTTAACTCTTCTTACCATTTATTTCTTGTGTTCCAAATTGTGAGTTAATGTTGAGACAAACTATTTTGGAGATTGCAAGACAAACTGGCAGATGGCAAAAGAACAGTTGGCCGGCCACAATTGAGATTGAAAGATGTTGACAGGAGAGACATGAGGGTACTCGAATAAACTCCAGCAATTTGGGAGGATGAAGCTGCCGATCGTACCAAGTAGTGATGCTTCCTACGGCACTACCTCAGAATGGGCGAAAAGAAGCTCTCACAACAAGCAGAAGAGAAAAGAACACGTCGAACACGTGGTAAAAAAAAGCAGATGAGGAACATCACCTCACGGCAAATTCTCAGTCAAATATGACTGAAAGGTTTATTACTAACACTATTACTACTACTACAACTACTACTACTGCTACTACTACTAATATAACTACTACTACTTTACTACAACTACTATTAATACGACAAGGAGATCTTCTATGTCGGTGTTTCATATTTTGTGCTGCATCCGGCGTCGCAGTTAAGACGTACTTAACTGTACGGAACACTGTACAGTGACTCCTACCTGACGGTACCGGACACTGTACATTGATGCGTTCCTAAGTACCGCTCACTTTACAGTGAAGCTTACCTACCATGTACGGGTGGGAAAGACTTAACATTTCGAAAGTAATAAGAAATCGGACACCTGTACATAAATATATTTAATGCATTGTTGAATGTATTGAGAAATGGGTGTTCCAGTAAAACCAAGGTAAAAATACAAGATAAATGCGTTGTTTTTTACTTGGTGAGTACCTCTGCCGGGCATAAATAAAGAGTATTAATAAAGTGAAACTGGATAGATGACATTCCTTCGAAACAAAGATCTAACCAAGTTAAATAATTGGAATACTTCGTCCAGAGCCCCGTTTTTATTTTTATCTAAAAACATATCACATCAATCACAATCAGTCCGTCCACCGATAAAGCACACTGTTTCCTCAAGGAGCATAGGCATTCGCGCTTAAAAAAAGAAAACAAAGAAAGGCCCGAACATTTTGAATTTCGGTCGACGATGCAAGCCGCCATTTTGGTTTGTTTCTATCGATCAGCCAGTCTTTTATTTCATCTTTTTTTTCCACTCAATCTATCACAAAATCCAACAATCTGGAGGCACGGTGGCTTTCTCTGAACATTGTATTTTGAAAGGGAGCCTCAATAGTACTTTTCTGGACGATGTAAAGCAAAGTTTTGAATATTTGCTCGCTGTTGACATGGCGGGGAAATGTCTCATCGTTCAGAAGTAAACAAGTTGAATACAGGCATACCTCGCTTTATTGCGCTTCGCTTTATTGCGCTTCGCAGATATTGCGCTTTTTTTCAAATTATCCATGTTTATTTATTAGAACATGCCTTCTTGTTCCTATAGAATTTGACTCTCCACCAGCAAAAAGATTACGATTCGCTGAAGGATCAGATGATGAAGATTAGCATTTTTTTTTAAATCAATAAAGTATTTTAAATTTTACAGTACATTGTTTTTTTTTTAGACCTAGCGCTATTGCGCATTTAATAGACATAGTGTAAACATGATATGATGTAGGCTTTTATATGCACTGGGAAGCCGAAAAAAGGGTGTGACCCGCTTTATTGCGATATTCGCTTTATTGCGGTAGTCTGGAACCGAACCCGCAATATCTCCGAGGTATGCCTGTAATTAGAATTTTTCGTCGAGTGCGTTTTAAAAATCTATAAACCCTTCCCGTCAATCAGCAATCAATCAGTCAATCGTAGAATCACGCTATTTCCCTCCAAGGAACCCCGGGCGTCTTCACTTAACAGGACCAAAAAGTCAGAATTCCCATCGATGTCCGACATTTTTTACTTATAGGAAGCAAATATAAAACACATCTTCACTTTTTATCGCCCTAGTCCTTTGCCCTATGAAAGAAAGAACAGTGGAAACATCTGGTCTATTGGATTATAATAG
This sequence comes from Oreohelix idahoensis, assembly GCA_024509875.1. Classification (NCBI taxonomy): domain Eukaryota; kingdom Metazoa; phylum Mollusca; class Gastropoda; order Stylommatophora; family Oreohelicidae; genus Oreohelix; species Oreohelix idahoensis. Next base: position 71,662 of record JAMPIV010018066.1, on the reverse strand, counting down.
CTACAGAACAGTGCGATATACCTATTTACTTATATCATGCAAGATCTTCTGTACAGTGTTTCGTGCCTAAAGTAAGTACCTGTTAACTAGCCTGGAATCACTTTTCACGTGTTCCGTACCTGATGGCAGAATGCACTGTACAGTGCGTGGTGCTGGTTAAGTACAACGTGCCTCGTACATGGATGCTATGTTGAGCCTTTTTTCTTGGTTTTGTACCCTAGATGTGCAATATTGTCTAATAAATGTGGTATCAACAGTTAATTTATGCATGAAATTTCTGACACCTTTATTTGCTGATACAACAGTCAGAGACGATATTATTTCCAAGAGATGAATGAAAAGCTGATATTGCTGTTAGAGCGCTTTCTTCTAGCGACACAGCTAATGGGTTCTTGGATCGAAACCTTGTATCGTCATGCTCAAATCTACTGAGCTGTAAATTGGTATGTGACTCTGTTGTTAAGCTAAGGAAGACAAAGGCAACCAGGGCGGGAACTGGTCACCCCACCTCATAAAAAAGCTGGACCTAGTTTGGTGAGCTCGCTAACACATCACTTCTCCTACGGCAGTAGCTACTAAGAAACTAACTTTACCTTTTAAGTAAAAGTACAAGGTATTTTTGTCAAAATTCTAACACTGTGATTTGGTGATAGTCGTAGAAATTGTTAATCGTGTAGAGAATTGGTTACATTTAATTTTAAATGGTGCTGCTAGGATCGGATGAATCATGGCACTCAGTGTGTGTATTAACCGTTCTGTAACTATTGCTTCGATACAATCAACATTACTTTACAATTCCTTCACGTCAATACAAGCCAGCCTGCGTATCTTCAGCTTTTTTTTCCCCCCTTTAACCACTTCCTCTGTGGGCGGCTTTTGTTTCCTAGGAACTTTCTCATATTCCTATTAGGAAATTTTCATTTTTCTCACTGGATCTTCTCATTCTGACCGGAATTTTCGCCCATTCTTGAGTCAATACACCACCCTGTTTTGTTTGTTTGTTTTTCTACAATTACCCTGGTTTCTTCTCTCTCTTCATGTACAATGAAGAATCCTTACGGTGACTGTGTGTGTCATGAATTTAAAAAACAGTATTGTGACGGATAGGATAAAAATTGAAATCCCTGAATTGATGGATGGAAATAATAGTAGCTTGAACAGCATCGGAGCCCCTGAATTTGTGTGTAATAAATCGTCCACGTGGAATTCTACCACCTGGGCTAATTAGTATGCACTATCCAACGTGGATTTTCTCACCACGAGGGCTAATTAATATGTAAACAGCTATCATGCGTGCATCCAGGACATCGCTTTGTCTTAAAGTAGAGTTTAAACCACGCCTACTGCTTACCTCTAGAGCGATTAGAATCAGCTAATTTCTCGTTCTTTTCTGCCACCCCTTCAAGAAGGCGTTGCCAGAGAATCGGCAAGCGGTCAGTATCAAAAGACTGTGGTGGTCCCAGAAGAACGAAGCAGCTTTTCACACCTACGGTTTACACGTTTAAATTTCTGCCGAACCGAGAGATGCAGGGGGAAATCGAACGAAGGAGAGACGGGTAAAGTCTAGCGGCGAAACAGAAAAGTTCCCTGATTTCAAATAAGGCGTGAATCTTCACGTGTAGTTATTACTTTTCATTCCATTAATTATATATTGGCATCGCCGAAAATGCGGTTTATCATTCGTTGCCAGAGAGTTAAAGAAGTACTAGCTTATAGTAGAAGCTAACAAGTTTTCTCTTGGATTTCTGCTATATTGGAGTCTATATTCATTCTGTGCTACGGTAAAATATATTAGTCTTGAGATTCAGTAGTTTAGTTTCTTCATTTAGTTCACTGGATTTTTTGGTTTAATTTAAACCTATTAAATCAACCCATCACAAAGTTTTCCAGATGTAAATTAAATAATATAACTATCCGTTATTTCCCGAGATGATAGATGTGCAACATAATTTTAAAACGCTAGGCGAGCGAAAGTGGGTATTAACCTTATAATTCTATTTCATCTTGCGTAAATTTTAAGTAATTAACTGTTCATAGCTAGTGGTAATTAAATCGATACATTGGCTAGTCACTCGTGAAATTTCTTTAATATAAATAATTAATACCAGAGTGATTTTACAGGTCTTACGGAATAACGCGGGTGTTAGAAATAATTATAGTAGAATTACCTGTTTTATATATTCTCTTTATACAGGTGATCAGACCTTGCGATCCAACGGTTTTAATATATTTAGAGAGTCATGTTCAGGTGGCTTATGGAATCCCCAGTTATATGTTCCTAACAACATAAAAAGAACATTGACAATAACAAATCTGATGTTAAGAGACTTTTTTTTAAGTCCATCGTCTAACCCCAGTAGAGCGGTTAAATAACGAGAACGGTCAAGTTTTCACTTGTGTAAAAAAAAATTAACTGGAACGGGACTATGCCAGATATTATATTAAATCATATAAAGTTCCCTGGCCTGATTAGGCAGAACTTGAAGCACAAAAAGTCATTTAACCCAAAACCCATATGACAGTAACAGTGTTCCAACCACCAACTTTCATAGAGAACCTTTACGGCTATTTCTTTCCAAGAACAGCTTGGGAGTAACATTCTGCTGTTTGAAATATTTCCCAGTCATTACGACAGAAGCCTTGAACACAAACATATTCTCCATTAACTACCTACAAATCCGACGAAGAAAGACCCGCCAGGAAAAATTATAAATCAACACACCCATCCAGCGAAACTCCGAGAGAAAAATAGCAGTGCCTATACGAAGATTTCTGGGGCTGTACGGGACAAAATTCACAGGACATATAATAGTCTTTAATACATTTGTGTGTAATAAATTCCTTGGACGTGTGCTGTGTCGGCAGAGGGTAAATTTGCCTGTTGTGAGCACTCACTGCATGAATACTGAGAGTGGAAAAACGGAACGAAAGAATTTAGTTTTCTTAAGTTTACTACTAATATAACACCTTCCTTATATTGTATCTATTCTCTCACTCAGTCTGAAGGCCCACGGGAAAGTTAAATTAAGGACATATCCTATATACCCCTCCCGTCTACCCCACTTCCATTTGTCAATCAATTGTTTGATCTGTTGGCTAAACACACCTCGGGTGGGATCATTTTCCTAGTTTTTCCTTGTTCCAGAGGTAGGGTCTATGAGAATATGTATTGTTTATTTATTTTCCCTTTATGTTACTACAATTTCACCTGATGGACCTGATAACGATGTATTAACTGTTGTAATCTATTTTTTCTTTTCTAAAGATATAATAAATTTTATAACGCATAAGCTATTAGTTTGTGGTCAAAACCCTTCCCTGATATATATATATATATATATATATATATATATATATATATCTATATATATATATATATATATATATATATATATATATATATATATATATATATATATATATATATATATATTATATGTGCCCATAGTCATCTGTTTGTTTCTACGTATGTACGTATTTATGTCACAAAATTGTTTGTGTGTGCGTACGAGAGGATAGTGTATTAGAATCAATATCTAGTGAAATAATACTTCTTCAGTTAAACGTGTCCTGCTATATAGGTGAGTTGAGCAATTACTCAACCCAAGACAGTATTTTTCTTACACTCTGTATTCCTCGTAAACAGGACTATTTCGCACACCTTTCTCTCACATAGCTTCCCCTATCTCACCCCTGCTCGATTGGGACCATAAAAATAAAGCCTATATAAAACTCACGACAAGTATGAACCTTTTCCTAAATGTGCTTGTATTGCGGCTCCTATTGATGCAAAAAGCAGAGCTATATTCTCGATATGCTCTCGATAATTTTCTATTCCTGTGAGTTTATTAATAACTACATGTTTAGTGTATCAAGTCCTTCCGATAAGCTATCCCGATACATTTGTTTTTCGTGACAATATCTTACTCTGTTCTTTGCAAAGACATTTTTACTCCATCAGGTCACCAACACACACTACAGTTCAAGTTATATTTCTGTAAGTATGTTTTTGAATGATAATTACAGTTTGAGATTATTTGCACCAAGCACACGTTCAATTAGTTGCCCCCTTCAACCATAACTGACTATGGTAATGTGACCCTGAGGTGATAGTCCTCAGCTGGCTTTTGTTTCCTGGTTTACCCTTTAGGTGTGTTATTTTCTCTTCTGCTTGTTGGGCGAGCATCTTTTCGCCCAATCTTAGATGGCGCCGTAGGGAGAATCGTCCCTTGGTGCGATCGGCAGCTTCATCTTCCCAGGTTGTTGGATTTATGTTTAGTGCCTTCATGTCTCTCTTGCAGACATGTTCGAACCTCAGCCACGGTCGCTGGACTGTTCTTTTGCCATCTGCCACTTGTCCGTAGAAAATATCTTTGGGGATGCGACCGTCTTCCATGCGGCGGACATGATCAAACCAGCAAAGTCTACGCTGTCTAAGTAGTGTATACATGTTATGAAGGCCAGCACGTGACAGCACCTCATATTTGTCACTATGTTCTTCCACAAAATTTCAAGGATATGGAATAAACACAGTAGATGGAAAGTGTTGAGCCTTCTTGCTTAGCATAGTTTACATTTTTTTGTTGTTGTATGTAACATCAATTTTCTTGCCTCTTTATATTCTCTAGATTACAAATCCAAATCAGTAATTGTTGTTTTATTATGTTCTTATGGTTATTGATAATTTTTATCCAATCCTTGCATCTCAGTCGGGTAGGTTATATTTAAATAAAGAATTTTCTTGATTTTTAGCTATCGTACAATAATAAGTCAAATAAAAGAAGCGGCAGCACTGAATAAGTGTATACGTTTGAGGTTAGAATTCTCTCTCTTGTCATTGATTAAGGAGACTCTTCTACAAATGCAAACCTCGAAGACGTTCAAATTTTGTTTTAAATTCTGCTATTTATTACTTTTGGTGTAGCGATGTTCAAAACTAATGTTATGAAATGCTTTCTTCGTTAGCAATAAGTTTGTAAGCTCATGGATACTGACGTCACGTTTTCTTTTACATATACTACCATACTGCAGACCATCTTTCCATATAGCGACGTATAGATGTTATAGATGTTTGTCTCTTTCAGTTAGTTTTAATTTGGATACGACAGCAAAACGTGCAGGTTTCCTTGTCTTTGTTCCTACACCGCTAGTTACAGCTCCCAGACACTTTAACTGATTCGCTCTCCAGATGTTGGTTTACTTCTAGAGAAATATTTATGCGCTGCGACTACGTATGGGCAAACCTGCGTTTAATAATTTAATTGCATGCCTAAAACAGCCGCCAATACTTTGTATAAACTACTTTTAGTCGTGAGGGCAAATTTGCGTCACGCCGACTGCAACGAAGAACTTACCTTTAGGTCTTGCCACAAGAACTTCTGATCGACGAAGGATGAGAGATTTAGTGCAGGTATCCAGCTTATATACTATTACCCTTGAATTGCAGCCAATAAGCGACGTTTCCCTTTTCCCCACAACATCAAAGTTCTCAAAATCAGCTTTAATCCTAGATTTTAGTTCAAAAGGTTTCGTATTACATAGTATATATTGCCTTCTTGATTTATTATGTATCTATTTTTACATCGGTCTTTTGAATTACAGCTTGGACAATAATTAGTTCGTAATGATAATGACGAGAGCAGTACAAAGTCATTATCTGATCTGTCACCTTAAAAATAGTGTTTCTTTAAGCATCGCATTAATAAGCAATATAACATTTCTCATTTCATAAATTACAAGTCAACAGATTTAGAAAAAAAGTTCAGACTTTCTGGTGTAACTCTCTCTCTCTCTCTCTTCGATGTCGATCACTTGTTAAAGTAACTCACTCGATTTTGGTGTAGTTCACATTCTGATGTAACGCAATCTGATGCGTGATTTTTGTTAGTTGACGTAGTTTCCCTTATTACTGGGTCTTAAACATAGCACTCTCTGATATTGCTTCCTAACTCCAAAGTCAGCAATATGATTTGGAGTCAAACTACATGTATGGCAAATTTCATGATTCATTCGTTACGTCAAATAAAAATGATTCCTATTGCTTTAATTAAAGCGGTAGTTCCGAAGTTACGTTAAATGACTTTATTTAAGCAATATTCTTTTTTGCCCGGCATGGAGGCCGTAAGGAGGCAGCCCCTCCACCATGCAAAGGCACAACAGGCCAATCACACGTTTGCTTTAAATCATGATTACGCGAACTACAAAAGAGAAAACCGGACTGATTCTAAAGGCGACGAAATGAAACGGACTACGACGTAAGGAACTTGGAACACAAGAAGTATAAATGGGAAAGAAGAGAAGCTCGTGGAAGAGATGAGGAAAGCAAAACTAGAAATCCTGGCTATAATGGAAACACATAAAAAGGGACAAGGAGTCGTGGATTTCGATCGCAACACGCTGCTCTACAGTGGTGTACCCACATCTGAAAGAGCTAAAGGGGGCGTGGGTTGCATTGTGGCCAAAAACCAAAGAGATAGTATCAAGGGATGGAACTTTGTCTCAGAGCGCATTATGGTCGTAAAATTAAAAGAAGGAGAAACCATAGTCAACCTGGTCATAGTGTATGGGGCAAATGAGGATTAGCGAGCAGAGGTCAAGGAGGAATTCTTCGAGCTGCTTCAAAGGACAGTGGATGACTGCCTAGATAAAATTATCATTCTCGGAGATTTCAATGCCAGAGTTGGAAATGACCATGCTAGATGGGTTGGAGTTATCGGAAGATATTGAAACGATACTCTCAATTACAATGGAAAGCAACTCCTTAGATTCTGCAGTGAGCAGAATCTGATCATTACAATCACAAAGTTCCCCCATAAGCGCATACATGCATCCACTAGATGTGAACCAACAAAGAATGAGAAGTCAGTGATCGACTATGCCATTGTTAGGAGGAACTCATTCAAATATGTCCGGGATGCTAGAGTCTGGAGGGGGCCAGAGATTGGAAGTGATCATTACCTACTTAAAATCAAAAAAACAACTGAAAGAGTTGCTCAGCCTAGGAACTGCCCAACATCACGCAAGAAACCAAGTAAACGAACGGGAGAAATGAGCATTGAGACCTACAAGCTGAGAGAGTCAGAAATTAAGACCAGATATCAGGGGCTTATTGCTACAGCGGTGAGAAACACAGAAGAACAACCTGATAACTTGGAAACCCTCTGGCTTAAATTCAAGGACATCATAAAGACAGCTGCTGCAGAAGCATGTGGTGAAGTCCGACTTGGGAACAAGAGTTAGAGAACACCTTGGTGGACAGAAGAAGTCAAAGAGAAAATAAGAGAGAAGAAAATGGGATGGAAACAATACTTAGGAGCTAAAAACACAACAGGACTGTACAAACGGTTTTGGTCACTGCTGTAAAATACTATTCAGCACTGTAAAAGGATGGTACTGTAAATTCCTTCTCCTTACGCAGACCAGTGGTGATTATAATGGGTGCTGCAGGTAGAAGAATGGTCAACTCAACCGACGCAGGATTAAGCAGATATCGAGTGAGAGTGTAAAGTATAACGCGAATGCTGGAGTGTTCGTGTGTTGACCAGTATAAGGCACTCATTCACTCATCGCTACAAGTCACCGATACAGACTACTGTGGTTGTTTCGTACTGTTTATTAGGGACGCACACATCTGGATAGCACGGAACATAGTCATAAGAACATGTTGACATATACATCTTTAGGCATTCGAACAGTAGATCATATTTCATTCAGCATTCAAATATGATGGAAGATATAAGGAATCATTCAATTTTCTGGCAGACTATTGCCACATCCCCTAACTGACTGAACGCATCAGTGGGTGTGGGTGTAAACATACAAAGAGTTCACTGGCCGAACCTTTTCCTTGGCTAAGTTCTCCAGCGACATATAGCAAATATTTATGTAATAAAGTTAAACCACGATAGGGGTTTTCATATTAGTGAGATCTCCATATCACTGTCCGATAATAAGTTTGGTATATTGTTCTCAGGACAGCGATCCATAACGATGACAAGAAAACAATATGGCTGCCTTCCTGAGTTGTGCTCACTCACCCAGCAGAAGGATAATGATAAGCCAAAGTTAATTCACAATTTGAATATCAATAATTTCCTAGAGTTTCCCTACAGTTCCACATTACTAAGGTTGTTACATGTAGACATCAGCTCTGTTGGGAAACCTGTCATCTTCAATGGTATATCAACGACCAACGATGTTCGAAACACGACTCCATCAAGGCCTAACCACGTAGAGATCATCAAAAGAAAGGATCTGGTATTACCTGGAGTCCGAATTAATAACAAAGTGCATGAGGAGAATCTCTGACAAATAGACTCTTGCAGAGACACTAACTTCTCCTGGAAAAACATGCACAAATCACTTTTCAACCTTGAAAAGGACCAGCCCAAGAAACACACTCAGCCATATCAGGCCGCATTATCGAGACTCACTACGCATGCCTCGAAAAACGAATACCTGCCCCAGTGTTCGGCACAAAGAATATAGTCCGACCTAAACATACAAAGATATACAATATAAGACTGAATCTTCTTGTACTAGACAAGTAATACATATAAATTCAGGCCATAAACATATTGAACAAGATCAATCTATTTTCTGGCCCTAACATATGAGAAATTACATAAATTCGGTATTCATCCGCGAAATCAATATTCAAGGGGAGATCATCCACATAATCAAAAATATAAATCAAATCATGGGTGATATAACTTTGACTGTAACAAAAGTAATCTCTTTTTCATATCAATTAGTCATGTCGTATTTTTGTAATCTGTGCATCAAAAATATGTGCGCAACAAGGACAAATAGAGAAATATAGAGAATATGTGATACTCAGAAAAGAAGCAAAGAATAAGGTGCTAGCAGCAAAACAGAAGTCCTGGGAAGAATTTGGAGAAAAGCTAGAAAAAGATGCGCAAGAAAACCAGAAATTGTTCTATAAGACCCTTAAGAACACGAAGAAGGAAAAACAATGCCCTCTCAAATTTATAGAGGACAAGCAAGGCAAATTGCTTACTGCCTCGAAAGAAGCAATGGAAAGATGGAAAGAATATTTCTCAGAACTCCTGGATGGTGAGCAAGGTCAAGCATCAGAAATGATAACCACTATCACAGAAGAGGAAACCAATGGTGATGAAGATGACATCTTTATGTCAAAGATGGAAGAACTGAACGCAGCACTGGAGAAAATCAAGATGGGCAAAGCATTAGGGCATGATGGTATAACACCAGAAATGGTTAAGTACATGGGAGCATCAGGCGACCTATTACTCTTAAAGGTCCTACAGGCAGCGTGGTGCAACAACACCATACCAAAGGATTGGGAGAATGCCACAATAACACCAATTTTCAAAAAGGGTGACAATCGACAATGTGGAAACCATATCGGCATATCCCCTATCAGTGTCCCTGGTAAAATCTACTCTAGAATCCTAGAGAAGAGACTACGACGTCTAGCTGAGCCACAATTGGATGAGGTCCAGTGCGGATTCCGAGCAAACCGAAGTACTCAAGACCTAATCTTCACACTCTGACAGCTGAGTGAAAAGTCCCTTGAGCATAAGAGTGAGATCTATCTTTGTTTCATAGATCTGGAAAAGGCTTTTGACAGGGTCCCCTGGAGCAAAATTTGGGACTGTTTGGCAAGGAAGAACATTCCAGCACCTCTGATTCATGCTATACAGAGCTTCTACAAATCTTGCAGAAATTATGTGAGGACAGCAAACTATAAGTCAGAAGAGTTCAGGACCACTACTGGTGTAAGACAAAGTGATATCCTGTCACCCTATCTGTTCATACTCCTCATGGACGATGTTATCAAGGCATGTAAGGAGAGAACAAGAAAGTATTCAGTGGGGTACTGGAAGATGAGACAGATCTGTATTTCAGAGCTGGCATTTGCTGATGATGTTGCCCGATTGCTAAATCAGAGGCACATCTCTAATCCAACCTGAAAGGATGGAAGGAAGAGCTAGAGAAGAGAGGAATGGTCATAAACAGCTCTAAAACAAAATCCATGGTGATATCACGAGAAGAAAGAAGACATCAGATTAAGCCTGGAGAACAGGTCCTGGAGCAGGTCGACCACTTTAAATAACTCGGAGCTATTATAGACCGAAAGGGGGGCATCAAAGACGAGTTGGCCACTCGAAAAGCAGCAGCTGGGAGACTTTTTCAGGCCATAAATCGAGGATTCCTCAGCGAGAGAGAGGTTGGTAAGAAAACGAAGATGGCTGTATACCGCTCCACCAATGTCCCAGTCTTGACATGTGGATGCGAGTCATGGGCAATGACTGCAACCCACAAAAGCCAGATCCAAAATATAGAAATGAGGTATCTGAGGAAGGTGGTTGAAGTAACAAGAAGAGACATGGTCCGCAACCAGACGATACGTCAAGGCTTAAAATCCCACCCCTTGCAAACCAAAGTAGAACAGTCCCAACTAAGATGGTTTGGCCATGTCTGCAGAATGTGAGAAGATCGGCTACCACGACAAGCATGGGAAACAAAGAGCCAGGGATCCAGACCCCCAGGACGTCCAAAGTCCGCTTGGAGGACAACATTAACGTTTGAAGTACCGAGGACTAGAATGGAACCAGGCCAGGAGGAAGACAGCCGATAGGATAGTCTGGCGCTCTCTCTTCCAAACCTCTACACCTCGCGGTAGAAGGGGAACGACTAAGTAAGTAAGTAAGAATCAAACACTCATTTAGGAAGCTCTATGGATTTCTAAGAGATTTGGTGAAGCTGGTCTATTGAGAAGTACTTCAAAATGTTCTGTCCATCTCTTCATTTGTTCTTGTATATTGCTAGGAATTTTAATTTCTTATCTTTGACAAGGCCATTTGCTTGTCTATATTTCCCTGTGAGCTTTTTTTTTCATTTTTGTTGTTGTCGTTGTAAACAACATCTGGGCAAAACGTCTGTGAGCCAGGATAGGCGTAAGTTGTCATATTTCGTTTGACTACTAAAACAGCTACTAAAGAGAGTATGGCAAGGAGCTGTTTACTCCATCACGTGAAAAATATTTACCACAAATATTTCAACAAACAATATGGATAAGTCAAATTTAAAATGTCAAGTCAGTCCTATTGTATGTCTCTGAGGCATGGAGAACAACTAAAATAACAACCGAAAAGTTACAGACTTTCATAAATGGGTGCTTTAGAATAGAAAGATTGAAAGGGTATGACAAGAACGATAATGTGGAACTGATGACAACTGTGACAGAATGGATATCCCCTCTCGATCTCTGTTTCACTCAGGCAGTAATCGGTGCATTTGTGGTGCTGATTTTATTGCGTGCTTTTAATTGTCGCACTTCTTTCTTTCTATACTTTGTAGTTTATATTTTCAAGTATTCTTTCACTACTTTCAGTATATTGTGTCTTGTCTGTTATCTGACACTCCTTACGGATGATAAACACCTCACTTTTGGAAGGAGAGATAGAGATAATACTACAAGAGGCAGGTTGGTAAAATTTCGTTGTACCAAGCGCTTGGCCGTGGCAGATTAGCACATACATCGCCCAACTCTATCTGCCTAATCACCGATAAGACGGGTGCGCGCATCAAAAAAGCTTGGAATACGGGGAGACAACTGATGGACAGACACCGATAAGAGATTAATTTCTGAAAAAGTAATGAATTGTTACTTTTGGAGCACGTTGTCAAATGAGGTTAACGACGTGTTCGCGAGTCTGTACGCAAGGCATAGTATATCTTATTGCCATATATGGTAATACGTGACCTTTTGCTTTACGCACCTTATTTCACGTGGAATATTTAGATACTGTGAATGTGAGTATGCTATTATTTTACCTTTACAACGTTGAATTCCTTTACATTGATGGGTAAAATGCATATGAGAATAGATGAACTCAGTATAAATGACAAGAGAAAGGAAGGGCAGAATGTCAGACGGGCCTGCGTGCCCAATTCTCAACCCTTTGAAAATAAAGTTCGTTCGTTCGTTCGTTCACTCTCTCTCCCTCTTTCACCCCTTTCTTGCTCTCTACTGCTCTCTCCCTCCTTCTCTCGCTCTTTCTCCCTCTCTCTGCCCTCTCTCTTTCCCCCTGCCTATTTCTCTCTCTTTCCTTCTCTCCCTCTTTTCCTCTCTCACGCTCTCTCTATTCCTCTCTCCTCTCTCCCACCTTTGTTCCCTCCCCTTTCTCCCTTTCTCTCTTCGTTTCTTTTTCTCTCACCTTCTCCTCTTTCCATCTCTCACCCTCCCTCCCTCTCTCTCTCCCTCTTCCTCCTTCTCCCTCTCCCCTCTTCTCCCTCTCCCCTCTCTCTCTCTCTCTCTCTCTCTCTTTATGTCTTATACAGCTCATTCTCTTATTTAAATCACTGTGGAATACATTATCACCCTTCAGTACCCGATGTACCATATGCCTTCAACAAACTCATGCCGAGACTTTCTGTCATGTGTTATCTATTGCAGGATCTTTTTGTGTCCTTTTAAAAATTCCTTTTATGTATATTTCCAACTCAATTCTTCATGTGCTTTCCGTCTCCGCCTACCTCCTGTATCCTGGAGATTCTAGTACAAGAGCTGCATTGTAGATCTGTCAGTAGATTTCCTCAAGGTACGTCCTATCTAACACCAGCTTTCACTTCTCACGTCTTATTCTACTTTCACCTGTCTGGTTCTTGTCATCAGTTCCACATTAGTGATCTTTTTGTACCATTTCAATCCTTCTATTCGCCCGATCGCAAAAAGTAGCGTTTCTCCATTTAGCGCCACCTCAGATTGGGCGAAAAGAAGCTCTCACAACAAGCAGACGAGAAAGAGAAAAGAACTCACCGAAAGAAACACCAGAAAAAACATCTGTGGGCTATCACCTCAAGGGCGCATTCTCATAGTCGATCATGACTGAAGGGGCTACTATTCTATTCAACACAAGCACCCGGTCATGCCTGAAGGGGCTACTATACTATTCAACACAAGCACTCGGTCATTACTGAAGGGGCTACTATACTATTCAACACAAGCACCCTGTCATTACTGAAGGGGCTACTATATTATTCAACACAAGCACCTTGTCATTACTGAAGGGGCTACTATACTATTCAAAACAAGCACCCTGTCATTACTGAAGGGGCTACTATACTATTCAACACAAGCACCCGGTCATGACTGAAGGGGCTACTATACTATTCAAACAAAGCACCCTGTCATTACTAAAGGGACTACTATACTATTCAACACAAACACCCTGTCATTACTGAAGGTACTACTATACTATTCAACACAAGCAACCTGTCATTACTGAAGAGCTACTATACTATTCAACACAAGCACCCGGTCATAACTGAAGGGCTACTATACTATTCAACACAAGCACCCGGTCGTGACTGAAGGGCTACTATACTATTCAACACAAGCACCCGGTCATGACTGAAGGGGCTACTATACAATTCAACACAAGCACCCGGTCATGACTGAAGGGGCTACTATACTATTCAACACAAGCACCCGGTCATGACTGAAGGGGCTACTATACTATTCAACACAAGCACCCGGTCATGACTGAAGGGCTACTATACTATTCAACACAAGCACTCGGTCATGACTGATGGGGCTACTATACTATTCAACACAAGCACCCGGTCATGACTGAAAGGGCTACTATACTATTCAACACAAGCACCCGGTCATGACTGAAGGGGCTACTATACTATTCAACACAAGCACCCGGTCATGACTGAAGGGGCTACTATACTATTCAACACAAGCACCCGGTCATGAAAGTCCGTAACTTATTCTTCATATTTTCTTCTTCTTTGGTCAATGGTCGTTGACTGACAAAGCAATCAGTGACCATCACGCCCAGTGGCGTCTTGTAGGACAGTAACTAACTATCTCCACTTTGCTAGGTCGACAGCCATGTTTCGTACGGTGCCACAGCTTTGGTTCAACCTTAACATCTCTGCCTCCACAGCAACTAATTGATTTTCGCATTTGTTGTACTTCATGTTTCAGAGCCATATAATATACTTGTATGTGTGTGTGTATATATATATATATATATATATATATATATATATATATATATATATATATATATATATATATATATATATATATATATATATATATATATATATATATATAATTAGTTGGAGTTAATAACTTGGTTGATTAAAAGTTGATGTTTGCACCCGTATGACTTATTTAAAATACATTTTATACAGAGCTAAACATCAATATTTTTGTATTGGGCTTGATTTCTTAATTGTAACTGGTGCTACATTGTGTAACCGGAACTGATACGTATCCCTTGTAACCGATTCTTTTTTTAAATGAAATATTTTGCCTCGTTTTGGTGAAGCGCGATCCGTTCCACCTAGACATAGGTACGTCGGTTATATTAGGACGCATGACCAAACACAAAAGACCTTAAGATCTGGGTATATTCTTCAATGATAGTGGTTCGTAACCGCTTGCTCCAGTCTTTAAAATGATGAATTACGACGTGCGACCTGGCCAAAGGGTGATGAGCTCCAGCAGAAGCTATGGGGCTGCCGCGCCGACCTGGAAAAGACTGTGGACTTCGTCCTGGCGACATGCCTGCAGATTTAGCATGACTACAAACCGAACGCAGAAGAAGAACAAGTGGTTGTACTGAACAGTTAAGACATTGTTAATAAAATGTTTTCTCTAATATTCTTCTCAGCCTCTAATTAAATTTTAACGTTCTCAGAGTATCTAAGTGAGTTTTTGAAGATCTGTGTCTTGAGTCATTACTAAACTGGCAGGTTTTTTTAAATTAGTAGTTGTTATTATTCTTAAATCATCGCCGTGTGATTATATGACGTTAATTCTTTTCTGAAAATGTATTGTTTGTCCTTTACGATTGTGTTTAGTCCTCCTGATGTTTATCGTTATTTTGAACCTTTATTTCGAATTCAAAACGCTTTATTCCCTAACTGTTCCTTATATTGAAATGACAGGATGAATGAAATCCCTAGGTTTGTATTTTCAGGCGTAAGAATATTATAGAAAAAGAGGCAAATAGAGATAAACAGCAGTAAATGTAAAGCAACGGCTGACGATTCTTCAATGGACAAAACAGCTGGTGCTATATCTGCTACGGGAATAGATAGATATGTGGATCACATGATGATGACAACTTGAATATCTGGAGACGTTTACGGGACATCTGTTGTGCTCCCTCACGCATGCCACACACACTGGTACTAATATGATGTTGTGCATGTAGGCTGACAACCTCAACATTAAAACAAGATGCCACAGAAACTACCCCTGCAAAAGCAAATAAATGCTTGGTAAAGGCTTCCTGACAGGGGACCAGCTACAGTGGTGGTTCCATATTCATTAAAGAGCGGAAAGGACAATGATGATGATGGTCACGACGATGTTGATGATGATGATGACGAGGAAGAGTAGAAAAATGAGGAGAGGATAAGGAACATGAGGAGGAGGAGTATGATGATGATCTGATGATGATGATGATGTTGATGATTTGTATCACTGTACGTTTACTGTAAATCTTTTTTTTTTTTTTTTTTTTTTTAATCGAGTTGCCAATTTGTCAAAAGCACTCGGGGAACTTCTTGTCGGTACAAGATAAAAGGTCATAAATTTTGCATAAAATTCTGAACTGTTAATTTTATTTTCTTGATTAATCGTGTCAGGCACAACCAGGTACTTAGGCGGAATGAAAGCTTTGCTGATTTGGTTTAGAGACTGGGAGAAACCTCAAATGTCCTTTGATCATTTCCGATGGTGTAAGCCTGTAATATTACGGACTTGATGCTGTCTAGAAACATATTGGTTTTAAAGCTTAGTAATTTAGAATATAACTAGGCTATTTAGATTAACATTTACTGTTTGTAGTTCAAGGGCAAAGCACTGCATAAAATTTTACGATGTAAGTCAACCTCAGTCAATCAACCTCAGTCAATCAACCTGTCATCATCCTCAAAACTTGCATTTCCCTAGGAGAACAAGTCTTCAAATATAAATCACGCAAAGCTTTTCTGTTTTACGCCATTCTCTTCTCTTCTTCACCACGTTCATGTCTCTCTCCAGTTCTTTCCTGCATGAGAATCTATTTTAGTCTTCCTCTGTTTCGTTTACATTGAAGGTTCCAGAATAGGGACAGCCTTGTAATACTATCAAGTTGTTCTTAGCGCCATATCTAACGCCAGCGTTTTCTCCTCAACTCTTCTTCCACCAGTTATTTCCTGGTTTTTACCATCACTTCCTAAATTGTGATCTTGTTATGTTATTTCAAGCATTCTATTTTGCGCAAGGACCCATCTAGGAAAGTCTATATCTTCGTGATTGTCATTTTCGTTGTTCTCCATTTTTTTTTCAGTGCCAATAGAACAGAACTGACTTTACACTTGAGTTGAAGATAGTGACTTTTGTACTGGAATTGATTTCTGTTGATTTCCATTTATGTTCCAATCTCCTTCTGGGAGTCGAATAGGCTCAGAGGTATGGCTTCCGCCTCTAATTCTAGTCCAGCTCTAATGGCTACCCTCCGAAGACGGCTAGTATCTGCCTTAATGGCGAGTGGACACCTGTCAGTGGACAGGGAAAAAGGGATACTCGCGTAAAAATCAGTCTCAGGTTAGATATACTAACCGGAGATTCTCGACTCGAGTAATAGCGGGCGTACGTAAAAAAAAAAAAAAAATTTCAGGTTTCAATTCAGTCAACTTTGCGATGTCTTCTTGAATTAGTTGCTGTGTTTTCTTCATAATCGAGTAACATTTCCTTCGTACTCTCCATATCTCCCGAGATTTCCCCGCAGCTGCACTTTGGGTCTTTGTTGTTGATGGATCGACTGCTGTCTTTTTTTCTACCGCAGAGTTTGTTTGATTACTTTAACCTCTTTAACCTCAGTTGCCTGATTGTTATGCAATGTTCTTGTTTTGTTGCCAGTAGTATACCTGCTGTCATTCTGCTTTTAGCCTCCCTTTATGGTATGCCCTTCCCGACGGACACTTTTAATATCTGTCTGGGTTCCTGTTACATAGGACATCCTCGGTATCTTGCTCCGAGGTCCCCAAGACAGTTCACACATGTTCTGTTATTGTTCGGTGCTTGGTAGCTGTGGCCTTTCTTAGACCTGGGACAATCACTGTATATGTGACTTCCCGCACAGAATCTGCAGATTGCCTCTGTTCTGCACGTGCTCTTATCGTGCGAGAATCCCTGGCACTTTGAACATTGTGTCACGGGAGGAATATAGGCTTCTGTACTCCGAGGTCTATCATGTATAGTGGTCGTCTTAGGTATTGCTGCCTTTTGTATAGCCACAATTATGAGGCTGGTCTCTCTTTTGTTCCATGTTTTTAGTCTTTCGACGTGTGTGGTTTTAATTTCAGGGTTTTCAGACTCAGTTCGGTTATATTTTTTTTTTGGGAAGAAAAAAAGTTTTGTCTCGTTTTGGCGAGGCGCGTCCCGTTCAACCTAGTCGGTTATATCAGGGCGCATCTCCAAATATATAAGACCTTTACTTCTGATTAGGAAGAAACATTAACTTAAATTCGGTTACATACGTTTTGTTTTAATCCTTTGAATTTCAAGAATAATACATACATGAGCACAAAAACACTTATATACGTACTCATTTATATATATATATATATATATATATATATATATATATATATATATTGTTGGGCATTTTGTTTCGTGCTTATTTTTGCTTGTAGCTTTTGCACGATTGTTTTATAAGTATCCAATATTCATGTAAAGTTAATGTCTAGGGTTCTTTCTTTACGTGCTTGGCGAACAAGTATCAGTTTACTTTTATGCACACATCTCTTTCTCCAACGAAAGTAATAACTGCTGAGTGACGGTTTATAACTTTAATAAACATGAAGAACTTCACAATAGACTCATTGATGTGGTCAGGCAATTAGAACACACTCAAGATTAATAATAATAATAGTCACTCATTTGTATGAAACAATCCTTTCAATAGTGAAATATGAAATACAGTTGTATACTTCCATCTACTGCCTATTGTATACATAAATATATCTTATGGGCCATACATACACAACCATATACACATCTCCACAGCCAAAACGGCTGGTCACTGAATGCCACCTTTTGCTCACCCCTTCGCTGCTAAAACTCCCTCTCTCTTTTTGCACACGCTTCGTTAGCAATCCTTTCCCTGCAAGTCTCATCACGTGACATAGAGTGTCTAGATGACCTGGTAGCGAAGCGGTGTTATGGGCATTCAAACTAATGGTTTAGACAAAATGTAATCGGTTCTTTACAAAAATGCACTTAAAGTAGTAAAAGGAATGTTTCAATAGTAAATCACCTGAAAAACAAAACAAGATCACACGATGTCAACATCTAGCACAAACAATGTCACTTTGCAGCTACATTTCTATACAATAGGTCTGCCAGAAAGTTTTCTGATCCCTTGATTGGAATAATTGTATATCTATATTCTTGGATAAGCAAAAACCATCCGTGTAGTCTACTGTTTGTCGTAGTATTTTGATTTAGGGATGTTAGTGGACGGTGAACCGTCTGGAGGTAGAAGTGTGCGCCAAGTAAATAGCGTGATAACTTGCCCATACATCAAATGATGGACAAGAGTTCTCTTTCCTGGTTGAATACCGAGTTTCTGCTGGTAGCAAGTTCATGCTTACATACAAGCATGGATGTGGAGTATCATTGAACCATTCTAACAAGCAACCACCAATGCTAGTCTGGGAAGCATCAGTCCTCAGAAGAAATGGCATAGTGATATTAGGTAACACCAAAATATGTGCCTTGCAAAATACAGATTTAATTTTGTTCAAAGCTCCACTGCAAGTATCGGACCAAACAATTTTATTAGGAGCTCTCTTTCTAATCAAAGATGACAGGGCAGAAGAAATAGATGAAAAGTTCGGAATGAACTTGTGATAAAAGTTAATGAGTCCTAACATGCTCCTAACTTGTTTCTTTGTCCGAGGGATATCTAATTCTAATATGCGTTTGACAATCTGCTCATCAGGGTATAACATGTGGTTACCAACACAGTGACCAAGAAATGAAATTTCTCGACAACCAATCAGAACCTTTGAAGGTCTAACTGTCAAACCATGCTTTCTAAGTAGCATTAATAAAGATTTTAATCATGTGATATGTTCTTGCCAAGAACTATGGAATAAACAGATGTCGTCTATGTATGTGATAACATCAGACCTATCTCCTAAGAGTCTCCTCAACATGCGCACAAAAGTCGCGGGAGCATTGACAAGGCCAAAACACCTATAATTCCATTGGAATAACCCATATGGAGTCATAAATGCGATTAGCGGTTTGGCTTTATCAGTTAAAGGGATCTGCCAATATCCCTTGGATAGATCTAGTTTACTAAAGTATGTAGCTTGGGATAGTTGTGATAAGAGATCCTCCAAAACAGGTATAGGCTTAGCATCTGTGAGAGTGACACTGTTAAGACGTCTAAAATCAATGCAGATGCAAAGAGATTTGTCCTTCTGTTTAACTAGAACCATAGGAAAAGCATAGGATGACTCAGAAGGAGAAATGATGTCCATTCGTAGCATATCCTTAAGTTCACTATCCACCTGAGATCTGTAGTGTAAAGGTACAGTAAACGGTCTGAGTTTGATAGGGTGATCATTACTCAATGTAATATCATGAGAGATAACATCAGTACGACCTGGAAGTTCAGTCAGCAGATAAGAGAAAGACTCTAAAACATCAAGAGCCTGTTCTCGATAACCAGAATATTAATCACCTGATACAGTTACATCTTTCCAAGATACGGAAGATGTTAAAGGCAGCAGAGGAAAATTAAAAGAAATATAGCTCGCTGTTGAATCATCAGATTCCACAACCGCTGACAAAGTGTGTCGAACAGGTTCATTAGAAATACTGTTCAAGAAATGTTCTAACTCCGCAGGGTGCTCCACATACAATTTTAACATATTAATATGAAATATTTTGATTTTGCCTCTACGTGCTACCTTTTGACAAGTTGTACATGACCTGCAATATAGCTTTACGTCTTTGTTAACACAGGGCCAATAAAAATTCGAAGTGACACGAAACAGAGTATGCTTAGTTCCAGCTAAAAGCGAGTCATGAGCAGTATTCAATACAATAGGTCTAAAACGCTTTGGAATAACTACCTGTCTCCTGACTGAAACATAGTTGTCAAAACATCTAGTCAGTACTGAGTTTTTAATTTCGAACCAGTAACGTGAAGTTTTTGTCTTTTTGACATGTTTGCTCTCTGCTAGAGCAAACAATGGCTGCAAAGCAACTGTAGCAAGTTTAATTTGCTGGAGAGGTTAAGATGTTATAATAGAAGGATGTATTGTTGTGGAAGTGTCAACCGTGTAAGGTCAAGCTATGTAAACCCTGAGTCTAATAGTTGATGATGATGGTGATGAATTCTCAGGGAACTTAACGCTACCACTCTAGATCTCACACGGGCTGTATTTTATTTCTAGTATCTGGTGTTTGATGTGGCTAGTGTCTAGGGATGAAATGAAAATGATGGTACATCAAAACAATACACTATAACTCACCATAATTAAAGGAATAAGTCTGTGGTTATAATGTTTTTACATTAATTATTTTTTTTACAATTTTATTCTGCCTGTCCTGCAAACTCTTTTGGACAGGTCTTTGAAACTGAGGAAAATATATCTCACAACTAATAATTAACTAAAGGGACTCTTTGTCCTATAACGATAACTTATAATGTTCCTATAGGTGTATTCACAACTGTTCAGTGATATATATATAATAGTGTGAGTCATTTACTTGAGAAGCTGTTCTTGTCATCACGCCCCGATCATTATAGTTAATTTTAGGGAAATCAATTTAGTCACAGATGAACTGACAGAGTGCCCAGATTATGGCACATCACCTTGGGTTCTGTATGTAGATTCACTCGTATAACACTGCTCTGTATAGAACGTCAGCTCACAGAAACTTCTTCTGGCTTAAAGCATACAGTAAACACTTTCACTCGAGACTTTTCTGTCTTCTTATTTATTTCATCAGGTGTCCTGCCACCGGCTGGTAACAGGAAATAAAACCCTGCGAACAAAAGACCCCCTGGCCTTTTCACATCTGGAATATACTTCAATTAACTATTGCCTACATGCTATAATGGGGTCAGCCTCGTGTGCATACAAGTGCACCAGCCCCAAATTCATATGACTCCACATCCTACTGTGACCACACCTCTGGTCCATATGGCGGATAGGCCACTGTAATTGTACATAGTTTTCTTCAACCCAATTTATTTGGTGTATATATGTATATCTCCTTCTTTAGGATTGTTCTTTTCTTTTCATAAATATAAACGCTCTAGGCATGTTAATGAGTGTTCATAGAACACAGACGCGTCCTAGTATGTTCTGATCTTATATTAATAACAATAATCATAACAATATGCAATATTCAAACACAATTCAATTTGAGGACTCAATAATTTTTGCTCCAAGCATGTCTTTCACTTTTCCCAATAGCAGTATCTAGCTTTTGCCTTTTAATAATGCATATTAATAAATAAATCATTCTTACCACAAATTCAATGAAATGTAACACAAGTAACGATAACTAGCAAAGATGGCACAAGTTTTTCTCTGACGTTGTCCAGACTGTTTGACTTTTCAATTTTAAAATCAACAATTCTGTTCTCATCGTCCCTTGGTACGTAAGAATTTCATTCAAATGGCCAAGAGCTTTGTAAGCTTTCGCTAATATCATTTGGGCTGGCCAATGAAATCACGCGACTACCAATTTTGACTTGAATTTTAAAAACCAAACCTCAAACATACTATGTGTTTCTTAGTCTGTTGGTCAGTCTGCCCATGCTATTACACTGCAAAATATGTATCGTTTGGGGCTAACATTTTCTACCTCTCGCGTCCTCCTAGCGTTAACCAATCAAATTTGAATCACGCCAATGCCTCTTTCTAAAATTGCGTCCCAAAAATGTTACCAATAAATGAGCAAGAACGAGAGTCTGTATGTTTCACTGTCCAAAAATATATAGTATTTTTACAATATCTGGGTTATTATTCGTGCGATTTTTCATATTAAAACATATTATTTATCAGAAGACTATACCCTACCAGTCTATATAATTTTTATGCTAATCTTTCTTGCCGTTCTCATTTCTGTATTTCTCTATGCATATTGGGTTTTCTTTTCTGAACTACCATATTAATAAACAGAGTCATACAATTATTATAAGGACTATAGAGGATGTGTTAGATGTAATAATATTAATTTTATCATTCTTTTATTTTGTGTAACGAAAGTCATTCTAAGTTTCACTTTTAGTATCGTTCTACTCCACGTTCCCCTTCTCTCAATGTTTATTAGCCTAACTAAGTGGCGGGTAACAAGCAGTAAGGATTTCTCACGCAATAGTATACAAATTCAAACCTCGGTTTCCATGCGACTTGGATACAATACAATAGTTTATTTTTAGATTACTTTTCTCCCTCCTTTTTTCTATCACTCCAACGGGCAAAATAAGTATTTGATGCACGCAACGTTTCGTGTTAGTTTCAAATTTTCCAGACGGAGTGTTGAAAACGCGGGTGGGTTTTGGGATGGCTATCATTTTGCTTAGCACGAACACTTTTTAACTCTCAGCTCGACCCGAGGCATCGGTGAAGATGACGGGCAATAAACTCGGGCTTGTACTAGTTTTTACTATTTTTTAATTATTTAATTAATTATTAATGTACTTTCGATCGAGGGTATCACTGATCTCACCACAGCAACATCTTCGCGCTGTTTGGCCGCGAACGACTGGGGGAAACATTATGAACATTCTGAAAAGATGCTCTCTCACAGTTACATGCTCTCTCACTAAGTGATATAGCTGGCTCTGCCTTAGATTCAGCAGCATGCTGGGCCATAGTGGCCACCGCGTTAGCCAACACTGGGTGAGATTCAACCCATTTATGTATCTCCTCTGGAGAACAATCCTTAATACCTGGTATGTTACCAAGTATAATGTCTGATACTGGTTGCTTAAAGACACATGCCCTTACCTTACCTGTAAAGAAAGGTGTGGCAATATCTATTTCTGCCACTGGGTAACACTCTATACTCCATCCAAATGTTATGCACTTTACTATTTTACCAGCGAAGGCAGATTCATCAATTAACGATCTACGGACTCCGACAGTGGTCCAGCCAGAATCATGAAGGACACTTACATGCCTGTTATACAGGAAACCAGTATATAACGTGAAGCGTCCCACGTTCTCACAAGATTACATAGCGGGTAGAGCATGCCCGCAGATCAATCTGGGCTGTGAACCATGTTAGAATAAAGATTTGCACCCATAACAATTTTCATCGTTAAGTGAGCTAACAACACATGCATTGTCATTGTCTGCTCCCTTCTCATCATTCTTCGTTGTAGTTACACATGCATTACCCCTATCATAATTTCTATTGTCATGATGCTCACAGTGTTTGTTAGCACTGTTTTCATAGTATTTCTTATAAGGTCTATTCCTAGCACATGACCAACATCTGCCATTATTCCTGTTACCAATGTAGGGTGCGTTGTCTTGGGCTGGTCTATGATCCATCCGTTTGTGATGCATTTCATCACCATGGTTAGAATTTTGCCGCCACTGACCTTGGTTTGAATAACCATAGTCTCGTCTCTGTGAGAAGTGAGATGGTGACCTCTGCCTTGGGAAGATATATTTTCCACGGAAGTTGAATCTATAGCCTTGCCTTACTCTGCTGTTTACACTCTGTGAACGAGGTCTCTGACCATTATCTCTATAGTCATGACGAGCCATACATACTGAAAGTGCGTCTTTTATAGTTGGTTTGTGAACCTCTTTATCTGGGTGAGCTGTCATATATTGTCGCCCAAGTATCTCCATTGCCTCAGAGTCTTTCGGTTTTCTTTCTTGAAAAAATGATGCAAGATCGGTGCTACATGCCGACAACGCCTTGTCACGGAACATTAGATCAAGTAAGCCAGTGAAGGTCTTATCAATACAGGACAACTCTTTCCATCTTTTAGAGTATAATTTACTGAATGAGATAAACTCTCCAAAGTCAGCTTTCCTGCTAGGCAGACAGAATGACATTTATCAAGGAATCCCGCTTCCGTAAGCTAAAATTTACGTAGCAATGTCTCCTTGACAACATCTCTACTAATGCTGTCTAAAGCAAAATAAGTCTGTAGAGCGTCCAATGTTAAGAAATTGCATAACGTAGAACTCCATTGAACCTTGGGGATCTTCAACGCACTGACCTTGAGTTCAAAGCGTTGTAGGAAGCTGTCTATGCAGTCCCATTAATGGTCGAAATTTGGCAATCGTATTCGGTTTTTGGTCACAGGTGTAGTAGAAGATGTCTTAAGAGCGTCCAACTCCACTTTCCTTAAGGCGACAGAAACATCTACATCTTTCTGAACACGCAATATATCTCTCTCCAAATCAGTTGCTTTCTGTGCAGTTGCAGCAGCTAATCTTAGTTTCTCTATTTCAATTGCTTCATCTTTCTCCAGTTCTCGCTCTTTTTCTAAGGCCACTAATTTTTCCCGTTCAGCTTCAATCTTTAATGTTTTTTGTTCAGCGTCTATCTTTAATTTTTCCAGCGCAAGAGCTTGTGCATGATCTTTTTCTTTCTCTTCCATCTTTTTTCGCTCCAATTTCTCCTTTTGTTCTAACTTGTCCTTTTCTAAATCTTGTGCCTTTTTCTTCTCATCATGTTCCAATTGAAGACGTTTTAATTAACGTTCGTTCAGCCTTTCAATGCATGCATTGTAGCTGTCAAATTGAGTGATAGCAAACGTCTCTATTTCCGCTCCTAATTTATTAAATTTAATCCTAATTACCTATGAAGTCCTCACACGAAGACATGATTTCCTTCCAGAAACCACTTTCTGTTCAAAATATAGTGATGTTTGTAATGATGAACAATTCAATGCTCAATACATATGTAAGTCCTACAAACGACCAACGACATAACTAAAATGTGTTAAATTATGGTGGTATTGTTAATGAGCAATGCAACGCTCAATACCTGTTATAATAAAAGAAAAAAAATATACAAAATTTTGCCATGTGTATCAATGGGTAAAGACAAATGCACAATGAAAAAATGAAGGCAGTGGTGTCAATGGCAATGATGATGATATATTTTCAAAATACAACACACACAAAAACAAATCAAAATGAACTTAAATAAGACAACAAAAACAATATTCTATATTAAAATGTAAACAAATAATAACTATTAGACACTACAAATAACTCACTACTAAAACCAAACAACCATCACATTAACAACTTAAGAGAGGAAAGATAGAAAGCACTATTACAACACCTGAGAATATGTGACATATATATGAAACAATAACAATAGGTGATACCTAACGCCACAGGTAAAGAAAAATGTAATGTTCACGATGCAAATAAGGACTAACAATATTTGAATGTATGCGTCTAAGCGCTGAAATTCCCTAAATGCAAACCTCACATAAACCTATAGAAGATCACCTTTAATCATACTTCCGAAGATGAGTGAGAAAAATTATACCTTTAAAAAAAAAAAGTGGCAACACTGAACATATAGAATAGAAAAAAATATAGCGAAGATGGAGCACGCTATGAAAGCACAGTTTGCTATAAACTGGGTTATCACAATCCAGAAGCTTTTAAAATAAAACTAAACCTTACGTAAAAGCATAAATATTTTTTTCCGGTCTGAACAAAGAGAAGCGTTTATTTACAATAGTCACATGACTCAGCAAGGCAACGCTGAGCCAAAAATAGAAACTATAAAGTTCTGTAAACTTGTGTGATAATACGTCGTATGGTCGAACTATTGTATTTAATCTTAAATAATAAGGTGCACAGAGTGTCATATATACATATTATGAATTTTTGTACATCGTAGTGGTCCTTCAAAGCCTTAACTGATATTTGAAAAATCGGCAAATCGTTTAGTCTTTAAAATATTCCGTAGGCAGAAATAAATACTAGCGTGTTTCTTGACCCAAACTCCTGCTGAAGTCAAAGGTCACGGGGCGTAGCTAATTTGCCGCACAGTTTGCAAAAAAGTTTCGCTTGCAAGAAGGTTCGTTTGCAGGAATAAAAAGTTATTTTTAATGTACAGTTCGTAAAATAGCTTCAGTCACAATGCATTAAAAGAGCATCTGACAGTATATGTATAGTTCTATCTTATTAAAGTTCAATTGTTGCAAATGTATTAGGCATAAACTTGTTGCACATAATTAATTGTCGTCATAAAATCTTTTCAAGGCGCACAGCTTGGCTTACCATTTGTTAGGCATTTTGTTTCGTGCTTATTTTTGCTTGCAGCTTTTGCACGATTGTTTTATAAGTATTCAATATTCAAGTAAAGTTAATGTCCAGGGTTCATTCTTTACGTCCCTGGCAAACAGGTATTAGTTTGTTTTTTTGTGTGCACACATCTCTTTCTCCAACGAAAGTAATAACTGCTGAGTGACGGTTTATATCTTTAATAAACATGAAGAACTTCACAATAGACCCATTGACGTGGTCAGGCAATTAGAAGACACACAAGATTAATAATAATAATAGTCGCTCATGTGTACGAAACAATCCTTTCAATAGTGAAATACGAAATACAGTTGTATACTTCCATCTGCTGCCTATTGTATACAAGAATATATCTTATGGGCCATGCATGCACACCCATATGCACATCTCCACAGCCAAAACGGCTGGTCACTGAATGCCACCTTTTTCTCACCCCCTTCGCTGCTAAAACTCTCTCTCTCTCTCTCTTTTTGCACACGCTTCGTTAGCAATCCTTTCCCTGCCAGTCTCATCACGTGACATAGAGTGTCTAGATGACGTGGTAGCGAAGCGGTGTTATGGTTATCGGCATTCAAACTAACTGCATTTTCTAACTCCTAATATATATATATATATATATATATATATATATATATATATATATATATATATATATATATATATATATATATATATATATATATATTGCCTGCTTCGATTACCAGACGTTGCCTCCGCTTTCCTAGTAACAGTTTATAGAAACTTTAAGTATTCCGATTCCTGAAAATTAAAAAAACACAAAAAAAAACTCAAACTACGACATTACGCTTAATGTCTTGTTTTTTCTTTCAATTCACGTCAGTTGCAGCTTATAATTTATCACAAAGATTCATATATACTTTTTGCTATTTACTGCATTTATTATTGCAACATAGTTATTATTCCAACCATTCTTTCATTACCCTTAAACTCCCCAAGGAAAATAAGCCTCTGACAAACGAATACCAGGTCTTTATGTCACGTGCCATCAGGTCAAGGTCTTTCCATGTTTTTCTCTTGATTTTCATTTGTCTCCCAGTTCTCTTCTCCATGTGTTTTTGTTTTGTTTGGGTTTACCTCTTCTTCTGTTAACCCAGGGATTCCAGAGTTATCAACAGGTTTACCAATTTATCTGTTAACCCAGGAATCTTAGAGTTATCAACAGGTTTCCTCAGTGTGTGCCCTATCCATCTCCACCGTTTTATTCTTACATCTTGTTACATTAGGTGTTGCCTGGTTCTTATCACCAGCTCAGTATTAGTGACCTCGGTGTACAATCTAAATTACCAAAACTGCAAGGAACAATATAATTTCAATGCTTTATAATTTAAAAAAAAAGTTATCGTTTTGCCTTACGGGGCTAAAGTGAATGAATTTCTAGTCGTGCTCACTCTGGGCCAGGCAATGTGTATTTCTGCAAATGAAAAGCAGGCGGTTTGTAAGTTAATGCCTGCTACATTGACTGACTTATTGAGTGTTTGTTTATAGTCGTGTGTTACGGTATATGATATTAACGCCGTCTGCTAAAGGTTACCAGACGTGCAATTGTAAAAGGTTAAGGCATTTAATATATTGCGATAGAGGTTTCAATTTTGAACGCTTTAGACACGATCGATTATGACGTGTATAGAGTTGTTTAGGACACAGTCGGTAACTAAGAAACGCTACCCTTTTCACATTGACCGTCAAGCTGTTAAGACGCGTCTGACTCTCCTTCCAATGTTGGGCATGGTATTGCCATACAGATATATTTTATGCAAGTACGGACATGGGTCAGTCCATTGCTATTACGAAGATTTGAAATGATTAAAGGTCAGTACGAAGTGAAAATTAAGGAAGGATGAATTACAGTCCATAGTATTTGATTTTGCCAGACTCATAGACTCACTGTCGGCCGTTGGAAACCCCAACCGCGCGTGCATACAGCTATGACAATCTGCATACAGTAATTTGATTATTGGACAAGGACTGATAGGATATCTACATATCTATGCCATATATTTTCAAGTTATAATATGTACCTTTGTGATCAACATGCATGAATCGTCTTGACGTGTAATCTGTATTAAATAATTGTGGACTCAATGGAACCGACTTGTCACATCAATCGTATTCCAAGGTTCAATTATTATTCAGAATCTTCCACCCCTGCATTCGCGTAATCTTACATAGAAGGCACTTCTACAACTTTAAACTACCCATTTTCAACTTGAACGTCGACGACCTTTCATCGTTCCTGGCACGGTTTGAACAGACTTGCAAATCTAACCATTTGCCTGAAGAGTCATGGGTACTCAAGTTAAATGAATTCTTGGTTGGAGAACCACTGACAGCTTCTCAAAATGCTGACCCATCAATAGCTAATAACTACGGTGCTATTAAGTCCTTGCTTCTACGAAGATTTCACCTGGACGAGGAACACTGTAGGTTGAAATTTAGGGGAATTTTACCTGAATCTCCAAGGGATTTTGCAGGATTCATTGCGAATATACGCAATACATTTAACAGATGGGTTGAACTGGCAGAAGTCAACAAATCATACGACAAATTAGTTGATTTACTACTACGAGATAAGGTATTATCTTCGGTTAGCCAGCCATTTTTTGCATATTTGCAGGAGCGTAAACCAGGTACTATGGATGAGTTAGAAAAAATTTCTTTAAACTACTGTTCGGCACACCCGAATGCAACCATTTCTAACTCCTCATTAAGAGAACCTCTACCTGTGGCGTCTAATATGGCCTACAATCATAATAGCAAACAAAGACATCACAGTGTAGACAGAAGCAGGTTCCAAAGAAATCACAATGTTAACTTTCAGAAGGGACATAATAATGATTTCAACAATAAAAATGAGTTCAACAGAGGTAGATCACGAGATAGAAATTATTCACCTCAAACAAACTACCACAATGGTCAACATAACACTCATTATAATCGATCACATACTCCCAATGATAATAGTAACTGGAAGGGTAATAATCATGGCTCGAGACATCGAGATAATAGTTACTATAGAGGACGACGAGATAATTCTAACAATTATACTCGGAATCGATCTCATTCTCGGGGATCATCTCATTACAACCATAATACAGGGGCGGCAGTTACAAATAATACTACCCCTATAGCTCAGGTCCCACTTGACAATAATACAACACAGTCTTCTGCTGCATGTTTCGCTATTAATTATAATGTGGCAAATAGTTGCCAGCAATGCAATCTTATTTTTCAGAAGGCGAAAGAAACAGTGCTTAACTGCGGACATATTATACCACAGGTAGGTCTTGCAGTCAACGATGGAACAGGCCTACTAATTTTTAACAGGGGATTAGTTAATGGATCCGTCGTCTCAGTATTGAGGGATTCGGGATCCACAACGATTGGTGTACGACAGTCGCTGGTACATCCCAGCTGTGCAACGGGGGAATATGTTCGTTGCATGACGTTTGGTGGAACAATAGAGTTTTACCCCACAGCTATTATTCATGTCAACACTCCTTTCTTCACAGGAAACGTAAAAGTATGTATGCTAAAAAAGCCTATAGCTGATTTGATGGTTGGTCGTATACACGGCAGTAAAGATTGTACTCCAGATGAGATTATAGAATGGGAGAAACATAACCTATGCACTGGAAACGCCGTGACAACTAGAGCGCAGACTCAACTCATGGAGAAAGTTGATGATAATAAAATGGATGCAGACAACCAAGAGGAATTTGTAGTCAATTCACCTATTGATAGGGAAACATTTGCAACCAAACAAAAAGAGGATAAATCTTTAAAAAAATTTTTTAAGCTGGTTGATAAGGTTGACAATCTATCCTCAGGTAATAATAACAAACATTGTTTTGTTATTAAAAATGGCATATTGATTAGATGTTTTAATGACAAATCACAAATGAAACAACAAGTTATGGTCCCATATACTTTTAGACGGTACATTCTTCAACACGCACATGACTCACATTGTGCTGGACATATGGGATATACTCGAACACGATCTCGAGTACTGTCTTCATTCTTTTGGCCAGGGGTGTCAAGAGATATTTCGCAGTATGTACGTTCCTGTACTACATGCCAAGAAGTGAAAGCACGTGGAGCTTTTCACACGGCGCCTATTCAGGCTTGCGATATCTCAGTGAGACCTTTTGACAAGATGGCAATAGACATTATTGGTCCATTGCTACCATCGGCCAGAGGACATAGATTCGTCCTTACGTGCATTGATTTGTGCACACGATGGCCGGAAGCTATCCCATTAAAGACCACCACTACCACAGATGTAGCTGATGCACTACATCTCATCTTTTCTAGAATAGGGTTTCCTAGAAAACTTTTATCAGACCATGGGTCACAGTTTATATCTGACACCATGAAGGAAGTCATGAAAACTTGGGACATTGATAGGAATTTAAGTAGTATTTATCATCCGATGAGTAATGGTGCGGTTGAAAGACTTAACCGTACACTTAAACAACTACTACATAAGGTTACTGCTAAGCACCCTCATGACTGGGACAGAGCACTCCCAGCTGTTCTATTTGCTTATCGGGAGGTACCGCATGAACAAACTGGCTTCTCTCCCTTTGAATTAGTTTTTGGTGCTCCCCCAAGAGGTCCTATGGGACTAATAAAAGACTTATTAATTGACGACGAGATGACTCAGGACACTCAGTCATCTTACGAGTACGTGATTAATCTTCGGAAGAACATTATTGAGTCTTGCCAGTTGGCAACAGCTTCTTCTGAGGCTGCAAAAGCTAAGGCTCGATCTCTACAAAATAAGTCTCGACGATTACGCCAATTATTCCCAGGCGACGAGGCTTATGTGTTACTTCCTCACAATAACAATAAATTATTGATATCTTGGAATGGTCCTTACAAAGTCATTGATAAAATTTCCGACGTTGATTACGTCTTAGATATCAAGGGACACAAAAAGATATTTCATATTAACATGCTCAAGCAATTTCATACACGTCCTGAACACTTACAGTCAATTTTTCATGAACTAGATGACAACACAGTATCCACTTGTCATTATACTAACTTATCTGTCATCCAGGAAGAAGAATCTTCTTTTCCTGAGGTACAGTTACCGTTACCTGTACCAGTAGTTCAACCTACTGAATCTTGGCGGGATGTAACCATCTCTTCAACGGTTACACCGCAACAGCGTCTACAGATTGCTAATCTATTACAATCTTATCCAGATGTGTTGACCGACGTTCCGGGTCGCACATCGGCTATCAGTCATGACATTACTCTCAATGACGATACACCTATTCGTGTACATCCCTATTCTGTTCCTTTACATTTCCTTGCTAAAACTACTAAGGAACTTGAACAGATGTTGTCTCTGGGAATCATTGAGACTAGTAATTCGCCATTCTCTTCTCCATTAGTGATTGTCCGGAAGAAGGACAATAACATTAGACTATGTGTTGATTATAGAAAATTAAATGCTAAGACTATAGTTGACAGCGAACCACATCCACTTATCGACGACTTACTACCACGTCTATCCAACGCAACTATATTTAGTAAGATAGACTTAACTAAAGGTTATTGGCAGATACCACTGACCGAAAAGGCTAAGTACTACACCGCATTTTCCACGCCACAAGGTCTATACCAGTGGAACGTGATGCCTTTTGGGCTTGTTAATGCGCCAGCTACCTTCATTCGCCTGATGCGACAAATTTTATCAGGTAGACCAGACGTTATTACATATATTGACGACATATGCTTGTTTAGTTCGTCGTTTGAGGAACATGTTTTGGGACTTAGATATGTTTTTGACACTCTAAGGAATTATCATCTAACTGCTAAACCTACAAAGGTGCAAATCGCGTGTAATGAGATAACCTTTTTGGGACATATCATTGGATCGGGATATATCCGAACGTTACCTAGTACAGTCTCAAAAATTCTAAACATAGCAGTTCCTCAGACGAAGAAACAGGTCAGGAGTTTGTTAGGACTTGTTCAATATTACAGTAGATTCATACCAAACTTGTCATCCATCACGGCTGTATTGTCTTCATTGTTAAAAAAAGATATGCCGGTGAAGGTGACATGGACTGGTACATGCAATGAAACTTTCAACAAAATTATAAATTTGTTCTCACATGAACCAATTTTAAGACTTCCCGATGCTTCCAAAAGATTTTTCTTACGAACAGATGCTAGTAACTACGGCATTGGTGCATGCCTGCTCCAGAACCATGACGGCATTCTCCACCCCACCTTATATATATCAAGAAAGCTGAAGCCGGCTGAAACAAAGTATTCCACAGTCGACAAGGAACTTTTGTCTGTGATCTGGGCAATAACGAAGCTGGAGAAATTCTTACTCGGTGCCCCCTTTACCATACAGACGGACCAACGTGCGGTCGCATCCTTGCGTCGATCCAACCACAAAAGCCAAAAACTTGCCAGATATTCAATCATCCTACAGCCATTCGAGTTCTCCATTGAACACATACCTGGCACTGAAAATTGTGTGGCAGATGCGTTGTCACGTAATCCTATTGACGACGAATAATCAACATTGACACTCTTAAACTACATCAATCAGAACTACATTGGATTGAACGAAGTATCAACTATAAAGGAACTAACCTTGCCTTCAATTCAAACTTTATAAACACTATATGCATCACAGAATTGAACGACAAGACAATCAAGGTATATATACTTACATTCGAACTTCGTATAATATCCATACACGATATACGAATATCATTGAACAATCATGGAATAATATCTGACGACAAGTCGAACTTATTATCCTATGGACTCTTAATTCTTCGATGCAGTTATAAATGACATTTCTTTCCAACGTAAACATTTGAACACTTTTGCCTAAAAGAATTCATCAGGATCAAGACTACGGATGGATCATCATATCCTATACTAATTAATTAGTTAACTTAACTTCTTAATTGAATTATTATCAATAAAATGAAAAGTGAGAAAAAAAAATTAAATGAAAAAAAAAAAAGAGAACGAAATACTAAAAGAAGAAATTATGAAAAGAGAAAATAAATCTCACACAAGTATTAGATTAATAATTTTTTTTAAATGTACCTATACATTATTTAGTTAGTTAAATTAGATAGTTATTATTCACTAACACTTAACACACACAATTAAGTTAAAACTTATATTCGAATTTCTTTCTATTTCTTCTCACTTAGTTTGTCTTTTCTTCTCTCATAACATCGCATTACATTAGAACCTTAATAATTTAACTCTTAGTTTAATTAATTAATTTAATTTTAATTAGTCAAATTAATTCCTATATGACATACTAATACGACAGACCTTACTTTAATTTAATTTTATCATTCACTATTAACATTGGACATTTATTTAGTTGATATAATGACATGTATAATATTGATATATAATGTGATTTATGATTAGATGACTATGACAAATAGTTAGTTGACACGACCGCAACACGGTTCTACTCAGAACATCGTCGGCCATATGTCACAATTGTGTTAAATTTTTTTTTTGAAAAATTGTTAAGTCGGATAGATATTGAAAAAAAATCTATCGATTTTTTTTTTCCCCGGTGTACAGGGAATTGTTACGGTATATGATATTAACGCCGTCTGCTAAAGGTTACCAGACGTGCAATTGTAAAAGGTTAAGGCATTTAATATATTGCGATAGAGGTTTCAATTTTGAACGCTTTAGACACGATCGATTATGACGTGTATAGAGTTGTTTAGGACACAGTCGGTAACTAAGAAACGCTACCCTTTTCACATTGACCGTCAAGCTGTTAAGACGCGTCTGACTCTCCTTCCAATGTTGGGCATGGTATTGCCATACAGATATATTTTATGCAAGTACGGACATGGGTCAGTCCATTGCTATTACGAAGATTTGAAATGATTAAAGGTCAGTACGAAGTGAAAATTAAGGAAGGATGAATTACAGTCCATAGTATTTGATTTTGCCAGACTCATAGACTCACTGTCGGCCGTTGGAAACCCCAACCGCGCGTGCATACAGCTATGACAATCTGCATACAGTAATTTGATTATTGGACAAGGACTGATAGGATATCTACATATCTATGCCATATATTTTCAAGTTATAATATGTACCTTTGTGATCAACATGCATGAATCGTCTTGACGTGTAATCTGTATTAAATAATTGTGGACTCAATGGAACCGACTTGTCACATCAATCGTATTCCAAGGTTCAATTATTATTCAGAATCTTCCACCCCTGCATTCGCGTAATCTTACATAGAAGGCACGATACACGATCACTCAAGAATATCAAGAAGATAAAACAATGGCCAGAATTTATAACTACTTTATTGACATTACATGGAACATTGTTCAGAGCTAACCAAACCACTCCTTGCAACACTGCCACTTGCAACATCGTGCAAATGCAAATCACACAGAACATTGTCATCACTTGAAATCGGAAGGCATATAGGTGAGTATAAGAGAATTACATGAAATGAACACATTTTCTCTGGTAGAGCCTGAAGTGTTGTCACTTCTAACACTGATTTTGGTACTTGTTGTGGATGATAATTTTAGCTTTTCGATAGGGCAATGGGTGGCTGGATTGTTCCATTTTACCGCCACTTCTAGATAGATGTGACGAAATTAGTCGTGCAATTTTATAACCCTCATTCACTCCAGCAGTATCTCTTCACTTCTTTATTTCTCTCATTCATCATCCAATTATTTGGCGTATTTAACGCCCTACATTCTTTCTGTGACCACTCCCAGACTGTTTACGTTACGCGAGGTGACTCGTTATAATACCACGTTTATTGAACCGGTCAGCGAGCGATATTCTTATCATGAAAAGCCGGCTCGCCACCTTTTGATACAGACGGCAAACGTGAAGAGAGATAGCGACTTTGACGTAACTCATTTCAATCTGGCAATTAACACCTGGATTGCGTTCAGTATGTCTGAGGAAACCATATTGTTTGTCTGAGCGGCCGGCGATCTTTTTGTTTGACTGTCTGGAGAACGCACGATCACAGACGATAATGAGATAATCGTTTCACGCACCATCGCTGTGTGTGATTGTCCCAGATAATCTGTCTGGCGAGTCAATACTTAAAGGTAGCATCTGGACATCAAAAATGTTCCTAGATTTGTTGTGAGCTGGCGGAAATATTACCGCATGTTTTGAAGGAGGTCACGCGTTGGAATATTAAATGTAATATTTTAAGCACGCGGGGGAGATTGTGAATTTAAACACCCCTACCCACATAGTGCAAAAGAGCTTAAAATTGGATTGAAGTGAGAGCCGGAATTAACATTGAATTTCATTGGAAATTTCGGCCGAAGTATCATCTGTGTTTTGAAGTGAGAATGAGAGATATAATCTAGCGAAACCAGAGACACAGAACACAGATAGCTTCGCAACTTCAAACAAGCAACTCCAAAAATTCAGAGCAAGAAGGATCGGACCGAGAATTCCATACTTATAAATGACAGTTCGAGTATTTTGGCAACTCTGAAAACTTAAGAGTAAACCCACATTTCGAAATACAAACTCTGAAAACGTAAGGGACCAGGACTTTAAATATTAGGACTGGAAACCCAAGGAATTGGATCACACGTCGTAAGAGAAACGTTCCCTGTCCAAGTGTTTCGCAGATTCACCCGTCATAAAAGGGATTCAAAATTTGCAGACGAAGTGATTCGAGAGCATATAACCTAAATTCTAAACTGTGCGAGGAGATTGTGTGTAACCTAATTGGGGTAAGTGTAAAATTTATATTACAAGTGTGAATTTGACATGTTTTTCTTGCTAAGTGGTTATGTAAGAGGTTGGCAACCTCAACATATGAAAATAGTATATTCAAGAACCACTACAGCAAACGCTGGTGATTGCTTCTGACTAGTCGTGCGGAAAACCGACAGCAGAGGTGACCCCAGACTCCGAATGGAGAGCAGTGATGACTGATGATTACATCACTGCGCCTAGAGTGTGTAATATTTTGTGAGATATATGCACTTTGTAAATTGTAACTCAGGCTACTCATTATTCGCGCCGTCCAGACACATTTTCCCTGTTTAATACCCGGAAGAATATTGGTGATTTTTAATCACCTTCCCTGAGCTACACTGTGTAGTCGGGAATTTAATTCTTCGGAGAGATTAACATTGGTGGATGGACAGGCAGAATGCGTCTGTTAATTGGCAGCCCACAAATGTTATTAGCAGAAGCATTTGTTTTTCTATTTTGTCTAAAAAGTTCGTGGAACGAAGCTAGTCGTGAGTGAAACGAATGGAATCAACGCCAACCGCCTAAATTGGACAAGTTGTGTAGAGAAGAGCCCTCACCACCGAAGAACTACGGGAAAAACGGCTGCAGAACCGCCTTATATCAGTTAAGTGCTTATAAAAAGACACCAGCATCTGGACATAATTTTCTGAACTATATTCTCACCCTAAATCTCCGTGAAGAGAAAATTTGATTCCCATATAAAATTCGCCAGCATTTCCTTCATTTTAAACTGTTAATACTAATTGATTATTAAATTTGTTACCTGTAGTTTTAAAACTAAACAATAGTTGTTAATTCAGTTTTTACATGTATGAAAGCAAACGTATGAGCATTAGTATTATATATATATATATATATATATATATATATATATATATATATATATATATATATATATATATATATATATATATATATATATATATATATATATATATATATATATATATATATATATATATATATATATATATGTAGGTAACAACATTTAATAGCCAATTATCGTTAACAAATATAAAATAAATAAGGGGGTGAATTAGATAGTATTTAAAATGTCATCACTGGGGATGATCTGAATAGTGTGTTTTCTCTTTCGAATTTTCTTAATGAAATAGAGTTCACTTAGCAGCTTTAAGTCGGTACTAGCTGCCAATAAGATGCCGGTTGGTTTCTGCTCCAGTCGATGTTTGTTCCTTGCAGGTTGTTGACTGGTTCACTCGTCACTGGTCAAGTCTGGTGACCGCAACACGTCACTCGTAGTATCGTGAGGTAATTGCGAAGTTGGTCCAGCGTCTGTTTAGACCCGTCTGATGTTGGTGTCTAGCTTTGACTGAAGGAAATTTATATCACACACGTGTGCCACAGATAGTGCCACAAATTGGTATCACTGAATAGTATCATGAAATAAGAGAGATACAAATACCCTCGTGAGTATTGAGTTTCATTACACGAAAATCAGACCCACCCCCCCCCTTTTTTTTTCAATCTACCATCCCATCTGCCTCAGAACTTTACCCTCTCTGAGATTTAATGTTAACCCCATTGAGCGGAAAAATCCATTGCATAAAAAGTATGTGCATCACTGTCGTGAGACATTCTAAATCCACATATATAAATTAGAAAGTAAATGTAAGGCCTAACGAAGTAATTCAATAAAAGGAAAGAAGAATGGTAAAAGAACAGTGCGGTCACAATAGCGTACGCCTGTATTATAGAACGTCATGCTAGTTAAACAAGAAATCCCCTTTTTCTACTTCGTCTGCATAATTGTAGCGCTTTCCCGTTTGCTAGTAAAGCCTACTGTATAAAATACACGCGTTTCTAAAAAGAAAACTGGTACTGTGTTTCTTAGAAAACCTTGAGATAGACACACTGCGTAATGACCTAGATTTAATATTCCATTAATGTCATTTTATGCACTAAGTAAAAGAAAAGACAGACGAGCTTAGAAGAGAGAGAGAGAGAGAGAGAGAGAGAGAGAGAGAGAGAGATGTACGGAGGAACGCATTCAATACTACCACGTCGTCTCGCGATGAAAAAGTGAACGCAAAAGGCATGAAGCACTAATTTTTTTTTCAAATAAACAGTAATAAAAAAAACACTACCAATACACGGTTAGGTTTTGAAAACATGGTTAATGCTTATTAGGAAACATGACACAATACTGTTTTACGTCTGAAATCCTGACATTAGCCTGACAGTACAGAAGACACCCCATAGTATGGAAGTGAGGAGGTGGTAACAGCACGACTATCCTAGAAGAAAATACATATTTTGAACGAAACCACTTGGCTCCATTAAACTTATATATTTGGGTGCCTTAGGTCTTGCTGACAAAGAATATGTTAGGTGTTAAGCAAATAGTCTAATAATTAACAAATTATAGCCAAAATATTATAGTGGTGTTGTCTGACAACACAGGATCATATTTGCTCATAATGGCGTATTTGGACACTGCTTTAGAGGAAATGAGGCCACCACGTTAAATCCGATTTGATTGGCTAGAATAATATGTAAGGCGAAACATGATTAGTCGATGGCAAATACTATTTTTGGTTGTTAATGGCAACGATAGGAAGGGTACTTTTTTCAAAAGCTTTTGTAAACATGGTCTCATTGGCTAGACCAGTTAATATAGTCAATTAGGAGCGTCAGTTCAGTGCCACTTTTTGAAAATAAAATTTGTAAAAGCAAGTGCGTTGAGATCCAGCTCATATTTTTCTAATGAAAGCCTGGGACAGAGGCAGATCGGAATTGTGCCATAACTCATCGCCAGTCAACGTATTTGTTTAATATTTCCTTAAATTGTGGGACCGTGGTACTAACGTATTAAAGCAGCACCTGGTCTGAGTTTTGCTGAATCCAGAGGCTGATAGCATACTCCTTGGTCAAGATATCGACCAGTGTTGTTTCTCAAGAAAACTGTGAAGCAAGCGAGCATAGGAGACTGTTTCCTGCCGCCCACACAGAAGTTAAGATTACGTTGGCCAGAGCAGCTCAATCTTGTGTATACCCCCCCCCCCCCCCCTTCTAAAAGTGACTTTACATAAAATCAAGAGGGACATTTTTTTTGTTTCAAATAAAAAGAAACTGTGAACCTTTCCAATATTATTTCCACCAGAAAAAAACACTTGAAGTCATGATGACAAACAACAACCTAGCTTGAATAGCCAGTATTACCTCATAGTACTACATCACTACTTACACACATATTGTAATAAGAATATATGTCAATACAAAGATCCTATCTATAAATTGTGTACATACAACTTGTGATTACATTTGATTGTGATTCCTGGTTCATTTTGTATTTGAATCAGGTTATCTATTATTGAAAGGAATTAATACATATTTTGAAAGTTAACATTGGACTTATTAAGATAGTCTTATAGAGTGTTTTATGTATGTGAGTGTCACAGTGTTGTAAAGTATTGTGGATTAAATTAAATTGTTTATCTGTCTGTTGGTTGTTGTGAACATACACGTCATCACTATCATAACCCTAGACATTCAACGTAGTCATCATAATATTCCAGAATAAGTCTGACTGAGGTCTAAATGTGGTAGCAAAGTAAGGTCATCTGTAATACACTACACTTATTAGATACAGATACCTTCACAGCTGATCTCAGTCAATACACTAAGACCCCTATAAATATTTATATCATCCCACTTTACCACATATATTGGGGTCCTGTCCGGGATTTTGAATCTTCTCCTATTATATATATTGGGGGTAATTCACTTCAGGGAATAATAAAAATGTAAAAGGTATCCTTGGGTGAAAATAAATAAGGTTGAGCTCTAAGTGCTTGTGGTTGTCTTTAGATAATTAGTTA
Source organism: Oreohelix idahoensis (assembly GCA_024509875.1). Lineage (NCBI taxonomy): Eukaryota > Metazoa > Mollusca > Gastropoda > Stylommatophora > Oreohelicidae > Oreohelix > Oreohelix idahoensis. The sequence continues at coordinate 31,676 of JAMPIV010018066.1, read as the reverse complement.
TAGTTTGACTTGTTTAGGTCAGACATTGTATAAATTTGCCTGTTAGAAAATGGCCGACCTGGCAAAATTTCGATCTGCTGCTATGCAGGCTGCTAAAGAGTTAGGAATGGACGGGCATGTTATGATTGCTTATGTCACTACTGAATGTGACAAATTTATTGAACGCGAAGGAAAAAGATTAGAAAAAGAAGCTGAAAGAAAATTACAGGCAGAAAAAGAAATTAAGAGGTTGCAGATTGAGGCTGACAAGGAGGCTAGGGCATTAGAGGCTGAGGCTAAGAAGTTCCAATTGGAGGCAGAAGAAAAAAGAGTGACTGCCGAAAGGGAAGACAAGAGATTAGCTGCAGAAAGGGAAGCAGAAAAGGAGGAGAAGAGATTACAAAGGGAACATGAGTTACGACTAAGGGAGTTTGAGTTTCAAAGCCATGCTCCTGAAAATGGTGCCAGTCCCTTTATCTCTGATGCCTCTGCTAGTCAGGGAGCCTCAACCTCAGCTATGAACTTTCATTTAGATAATTTTGTTGAGAAAGAAGATGATATCGAGAGCTATCTAAATAGATATGAACTATTAGCTACCACGTATGGGTTAGAGAGAGAAAGGTGGAGCTTAAAGTTATCTCAAGCTCTTCGTGGTACGGCTTATGAAGTGTTTGCCAAAATGAGCAGAGATGATCAAGAAAATTTTACATGCTAAAGCAGGCTCTTTTGTTAAGATATGAAAAGAATGGAGAATTTTATAGAAAAAAATTTAGGAATGCTAAACTACTGTCAGGTGAAACCTATCACCAGTTCTCTGCACGGTTAGAGACATACTTGGAGAAATGGACTTCTCTGGGGAAAACCCAAGATCTTAAGGAAATGATCCTTATAGAACAACTAAGAGAGTCCATGGCTCCAGACCTGAGAAAGTTTCTCATGGAACAAAGTGCAGAGAGGCTGGGTGAGCTACTAAATGTCGCTGAAATGTATCAAGCAGCTCAGGCAGAGGTAACAAGTAATAGAAAGAAACAGGTAGACTATTATCAGGCACCACAAAACTTTAATAAATTTGATCATAGAGATCAGAACAAAGGTAAGCACCAGTTTGATAGGCCACGGTATGAAAATAAAAATAAAACCCCACAATTCGATGAAAGGAAATATGATGAAAGAAAATCTTTCAACCAAGGCAGGAGGTGGTGTAAAAATTGTCGGATGGACAATCATGACACTGACCGTTGCAGAAGGAACCCTATAGTAATGGCCACCCTTCAAGTCAGGTCAACCTCAAGACAGGAGGAGATATTATGGTAAATACCACTCCAGAAGAGATGAGGAAGGCGCAGGCTGGGGATAAGACCCTCAAGTCTTGTTTTAGGAAATTGTCCCATGGTCACACACCTCCAGGAAAAGGAAACTTCTATATGAAGAACCAACTAATATACCGGAAGACTGGAACTAGATCCAAAGGTCAGGGACAGCTGGTACTTCCAAAAAGGTATAGGGCAGACTTAATAAGGAGCTTACATGTGAAACAAGATGGGGACCATGAGAAAATAGGTACCATCATTCAAAAGGTAGCTCAGAATTATTATTGGCCCAAGGCAAGGTGGGACATTGAAAATTTTGTTGAGAGATGTGGCATAGCACATGAGGGAACACCCACAAGTGGGAACATTGATCAGGACCTGGACACGCCACTGGGCAAACGTAGGCCTGACAATAGAAAGAATAATAAAGTGGACCGAGTGGATTGGGAAGCCCCTTTTCACGGACAGTCTTCACTTGGATGTTTTACAATGGCCACGATGCAGCGAGTGCAAAGAGATATTTTACCCCAAGATAAGCCGAAAATCCCTTAATCGGACTTATGTAAACTGGAGGTAGAAGATGTAGAGAGGAAATCTCTCATCAAGAATTTTAAGTGGGGAGAGAGCCCCAAGAAAAAAATTGGTAGTGGTCGTTTTGTGCATGATGATTCTGGGAAGAAAAATCATCACTACAGTGCTTCTAGTGGAAGAGACCCTACCGGTGCACGGAAAAATAGGCAAGAAAGCAAAAGACAGAGATTTGGCTGTGGGAGAGAAGGTACTGCTTCTTCTACCCGGTAGTCAGAATAAGTTACAAATTGGATGGCAAGGTCCATATACAGTTCTAGAGAAGGTGTCTAGAACCAATTATAAGATAGATAAGAAGGGGAAAGAAAAAAATCTATCATGTGAATCTCCTGAAGAAATATTTGGAAAGAGAAAATCAGGAAGAGACACACTTGTTGACCTTGTCCATTGCAATGGAGATGAACAAGGAACCACTTTCATCATTTGAATATCCATTACATCCCTGTGAGACAGCGGCACAGGTGAAAATCAGTACAAATTTAACGAAAAATCAGAAGGAGAGAGTGCAACAGGTTCTAGACGATCATACAGAGGTGTTAAAGGACCGACCGGGGCATACAAACTTATTGGAATATGATATGAAACTGATAGACCCCACACCTTCTGTATGAAAGCCTATTCGATTCCTTTTGCTAAGGAGAAAGCCTTGAAGGAAGAGATAGACTATCTGTTGAAGGAAGGAATAATTTCACACAGTGAATCTTCATATAGTTCCAGTGTGGTACTCTTAAGGAAACCCTCTGGAGAACATAGACTCTGTATAGATTACAGGAGACTAAATGCTATCACAGAAGGTCAGGTGGATCCATTGCCGGATACAAATCAGTTGTTTGCCAGGCTAAATAAAGCTAAATATTTCTCAAAAGTGGATCTGAGTAAAGGATACTATCAGATTCCAGTAAAGCCTGAGGTTAGACCGTACCTAGCTTTTAGTACCTCAGAGGGACACTATGAGTTTAACAGATTGTCATTTGGATTGAAGAATGCGCCTAGTGTCTTCTCTAGAATGATGAGAAAATTGTTGGATCCTATGAATAATCCATGCATCACAAATTTCATGGATGATATCCTTATAGCAACAGAAACATTTGAGGAACACATTGACTCTCTGAACATGTTGTTTAATCGACTTAGAGAAGCGAATTTAACAGCCCGACCAACCAAATGTTGCGTTGGATGTAAAGAATTAGAATTCTTGGGACACACAGTCCATCAGGGAAACATGACCCCTGACCCCAAGAATTTAGAGAAACTAAAGAAAGCCCCGAGGCCACAAACCAAGAAAGACGTGAGATCCTTTGTCTCATTATGTGGTTTCTACCAAAAGTATATCAAAAACTTTAATTCCATATGTGCACCGTTAACTGATTTGACACGCAAAGGAAATCCAGATCGAATTACCTGGACAGCACAATGTGAATTGGCATACCAGGAATTGAAGGAAAAGCTCACAAGCAAACCTATTTTGAAATTACCTGACTTAAGTCAAGAATTCATTGTGAGAACGGATGCAAGTAATATCAGGTTGGGCGCGACCCTGTTACAGAAATCAGATGCACTGAATGGGGAATTAACCCCAGTGGCATATGCTAGTAGAAAGTTGAATAAAGCTGAAACAAATTACTCAACTAGCGAAAAAGAATGTCTTGCAGTAATATGGGTGATCAAGAAGTTCAATATTTATCAGTATGGGAAGGCATTCAAGTTGCAAACGGATCACAAACCCTTGTCGTTTCTAGCGCAGGCTAGGCATGACAATTCGAGGTTACTCAGATGGTCCTTACTTTTGCAGCCATTCCAATTCAGCATAGAGTATATTTCTGGAAAAACTAACCTGGGAGCGGATTTTCTAAGCCGCCATCCGTGTGATGAGAATTACCGTAAGCACCAGGAATAATATTAAATTTCTCTATGTGTATATAGAATTATAGACTGACATATAACGTCTGTTTTAAGTGGGGAGAATTTGTCGTGAGACATTCTAAATCCACATATATAAATTAGAAAGTAAATGTAAAGCCTATAAAAGTAATTCAATAAAATGAAAGAAGAATGGTAAAAGAACAGTGCGGTCACAATAGCGTACGCCTGTATTATAGAACGTCATGCTAGTTAAACAAGAAATCCCCTTTTTCTACTTCGTCTGCATAATTGTAGCGCTTTCCCGTTTGCTAGTAAAGCCTACTATATAAAATACACGCGTTTCTAAAAAGAAAACTGGTACTGTGTTTCTTAGAAAACCTTGAGATAGACACACTGCGTAATGACCTAGATTTAATATTCCATTAATGTCATTTTATGCACTAAGTAAAAGAAAAGACAGACGAGCTTAGAAGAGAGAGAGAGAGAGAGAGAGAGAGAGAGAGAGAGAGAGAGAGAGATGTACGGAGGAACGCATTCAATACTACCACGTCGTCTCGCGATGAAAAAGTGAACGCAAAAGGCATGAAGCACTAATTTTTTTTCAAATAAACAGTAATAAAAAAACACTACCAATACACGGTTAGGTTTTGAAAACATGGTTAATGCTTATTAGGAAACATGACACAATACTGTTTTACGTCTGAAATCCTGACATTAGCCTGACAGTACAGAAGACACCCCATAGTATGGAAGTGAGGAGGTGGTAACAGCACGACTATCCTAGAAGAAAATACATATTTTGAACGAAACCACTTGGCTCCATTAAACTTATATATTTGGGTGCCTTAGGTCTTGCTGACAAAGAATATGTTAGGTGTTAAGCAAATAGTCTAATAATTAACAAATTATAGCCAAAATATTATAGTGGTGTTGTCTGACAACACAGGATCATATTTGCTCATAATGGCGTGTTTGGACACTGCTTTAGAGGAAATGAGGCCACCACGTTAAATCCGATTTGATTGGCTAGAATAATATGTAAGGCGAAACATGATTAGTCGATGGCAAATACTATTTTTGGTTGTTAATGGCAACGATAGGAAGGGTACTTTTTTTCAAAAGCTTTTGTAAACATGGTCTCATTGGCTAGACCATTTAATATAGTCAATTAGGAGCGTCAGTTCAGTGCCACTTTTTGAAAATAAAATTTGTAAAAGCAAGTGCGTTGAGATCCAGCTCATATTTTTCTAATGAAAGCCTGGGACAGAGGCAGATCGGAATTGTGCCATAACTCATCGCCAGTCAACGTATTTGTTTAATATTTCCTTAAATTGTGGGACCGTGGTAATGGTCAAGATATCGACCAGTGTTGTTTCTCAAGAAAACTGTGAAGCAAGCGAGCATAGGAGACTGTTTCCTGCCGCCCACACAGAAGTTAAGATTACGTTGGCCAGAGCAGCTTAATCTCGTGTATACCCCCTCTAAAAGTGACTTTACATAAAATCAGGAAGGACATTTTTTTTTGTTTCAAATAAAAAGAAACTGTGAACCTTTCCAATATTATTTCCACCAGAAACAAACACTTGAAGTCATGATGACAAACAACAACCTAGCTTGAATAGCCAGTATTACCTCATAGTACTACATCACTACTTACACACATATTGTAATAAGAATATATGTCAATACAAAGATCCTATCTATAAATTGTGTACATACAACTTGTGATTACATTTGATTGTGATTCCTGGTTCATTTTGTAGTTGAATCAGGATATCTATTATTGAAAGGAATTAATACATATTTTGAAAGTTAACATTGGACTTATTAAGATAGTCTTATAGAGTGTTTTATGTATGTGAGTGTCACAGTGTTGTAAAGTATTGTGGATTAAATTAAATTGTTTATCTGTCTGTTGGTTGTTGTGAACATACACTTCATCACTATCATAACCCTAGACATTCAACGTAGTCATCATAATATTCCAGAATAAGTCTGACTGAGGTCTAAATGTGGTAGCAAAGTAAGGTCATCTGTAATACACTACACTTATTAGATACACATACCTTCACAGCTGATCTCAGTCAGTACACTAAGTCCCCTATAAATATTTATATCATCCCACTTTACCACAATCACTTCTGTCATCATCCACTCCTTGCTCAATATGGAAATTAGAACTACCTCTGCTTTTGGTTCTCTATGAGAAACCCGCATAAAGCAGTCACCAGCTCTTGCAGTAGTGGTTCCTGAAACCGTCGTTCTATGTGCCGAGGTTGCCAACCTCGTATGACTTGGAAATCCACTAGCAATTTTCACTTGCTATTCAATGCAAAATATATAATTATAAATTGTAGGGCCGCCTCTCTCTTATTGTCCATGTTAACTCCTCCATTTTTCTTCTTAATAGCACACGCGAGTGTAATTCCTGGATGTAGCCGTTCTTAATTTAGGCAGGCTGAATCCTGCCTTCTTGCACGTGTTTCTCGTCAGCCGCTTAGAGATGTTTTTTAACTCCTTTATTGCTGGTCGTGGCAAAATGTACGTGTCTTTGAGTCAAGAGAAAGCGGACACAAGCGAGTTGCCTTGCCTTTTAAGTGACCGACCGGGTCTCTGACTGAAAACCCTTTGAGACCATGGTTCGATCCCCAGTTGAGGTGGGATTTTTTAGACCGCAAGCGGAAACCGGGGTCGAATCAGCCTCATGAACTGGGTACCAGAGCAGCTCTGGAAAGGTTAAGGCCACAGGCGTGATGCTCACAATATCACCCCTAGTGTGCCGATGGTAGAGAAAATATTCCCAATATGCCTCAATGGGCGTGTAACGGGATCCTTTACCTTTTAACCGTGGACACGTGGTCTGTCACGGAGTGTTTTGAGGGTATTTTGTATGTGTGAATGTTCCCATGCTCCAGCGGGAGTTTATTAGTCATGTGAGTTATTGTGAGCTGGGAATGCGTGCATTGTAATAATTTAGCTACAGGGTTGTGAGCATTGCTTGAGACAAGCTGTTAGCTTTTGTGATGCATGAATGAAGATCAGTGAAGCGTGGAAGGGTTTCACGGGTTTTAGTGAATACGCATGAAAGGGGGAGTCAGAGAGAGTAGTGTGTTGGTTGGAGACGTGTGTAGAGTGAGTAGAGAGCAGACAGTAGACAGGAGACAGCATAGAGCGTAGAGAAGAGAAGAGTGGATGTCTATAGTAGGGCGCGAGTAGAGGGCCGGAGTTGTGTAGTAGATGTTGCAGTAGTTATTCATGGAGTAGCCTATTTGTGGCTGTAGTTATTCCGAGAAGCAGAGTGTGTGCGGATACTCGGGATTTGTGATGTATCTAATATTTGTATTGGCCCTACGTCCATTGAATCTTATTTGTGAATATAATATATTGTGTATCTAGAAGAATCTGTAGTGACTAGAAGAAGAAAAGCTGTGAAGCTGTCGTGTTGCAGTGTTCTACTCGACAGTATGAAGTGGAAAACACGGGCCCTGTTTTCCAAGGTGTGTAGCCGGTGGCGCTACAGAATCTGAACTGAATGTGTTGTGCCGTGCTGTGTGTGTGTGTGTCCTCATACGTCATCGCCGGGGGACTTGCTGAAGACATTATAAACATATCTACACGCTTGGGAGTATTATTTAGTTGTTCTGTGAATAATTAGTGTTCTTTATAATTCCTTGAGATACAGTTTAATTAGATATTATTCTGGTGTTGTTCGTTTAAAGACGTAACATTCTTTCGTGTTCTAGTATGCTAATGTTCTACTTGTGTGTTGCACTAAGTTTCTAGTTAGAAGGTAATTTGTGTTTTATATATTGCTGACAGTGTATTTCCTAAGAAATCAGTAGTTCTTCTCATATACTGAATACTTCTGTTATCACATGTAGCTTTTCCTTCTTCTAGTGCTTCTGTCCATTTTTATTTTGTGTCCTAATAGCTTGAATTATATACTAAGTGTGTATTAACATATTCCTCACAGGAACTGTTGTAGTGTTTGCGCTTCTCAAAGTTACTGCTGCAGAGGTGACTTGGAGACAACAGATCGGATCAGTTGATTGCCATAGCCTGCCATTCCAGTACAACATAAAAAGCTACGTAACCTTAGTTTATTTGGTTCATTATTCTAAGGCCATATTCCATTTATTTGTGCAAATTTCTCTATAGGCTTCCCTTGGCATTCATTGTTTCAGTGTAGTTGTTGGACGTGACGATTATGTTATTTATTTGTGTTTTGATTTCATCTATAGGATTTTGCGCTATTTATTCTTAGAAGGGGTCCTATCATGTGGGCAGGATCAGTTGTATTGTCTTTCACGAATAAAGTGTGCATTTTGGCATTAGTTGTTTACGTGCAGTTTGTTGTTGGTTGTGTATTACATTCCCTCTTTGGCGTTCTGTGTATATGGTGTATTCTTCAGTCATTTTCTTCTTACACTATCCTGTAAATACGTTAATTTTTTCAATCTTCTGTTTTCGTGTGTTATAAAGGTTAGGTACTGTATATTTCAATATTACTTCTGTCATCTTTCATTGTTCTTGTTACCAACCTACCAAGTTGTTGTTTGTTAAATTAGGGTGTACTGTTTATCATCATCATTTGTGTCATTGTTTGTTTGTAGGGCTAATAATTTATTTGAGTAAGACAGTGAGTAAGGTATTATCTTAGTGGTTATTTAAGATATTATTTTGGGGTGTGAACTATTTTGACATTAAGTTAGAGTATTTGAGGTGCATATAAGTCATATATATTTATAATAATGTCAACACTTATGGATTTTATCCTTGTCGGTGAGAAGATAGGAAAGTCGGGAGAAGATCTCTTAGAGTTTGCACAGGCTCAATTAAAAGAGGCACAAGCTCAATTTAAAGAGGCGCAGGTGAGACAAGAACGACATGAGGAGCGAGAGAGAAAGAAAGCAGATGCAGAACAAGAAATTAAGAAAGCAGAGGAAGAGACTAAGAGTTTAGAAATACAAGCGCAGAAAGAAATCAAAGACATAGAAGCACAGAAAGAAATTTAAAAAATAGAAGCGGACAAAGAGGTATCCTTGAGAAAACTCGATTTAGAGAAATCGGGTTCAAACGCATCATCAAAAAAGGATTACGGCAGTATGTACAAGCTGAAACTCCCAATTTTCAATGAATCCATAGATTTTATGGACTGTTTTTTGGAAAGGTTTCAAATGAAGGCAACTGCCTTAAAGATTAATAAAGAACTGTGGGGATCACTGTTGACAGATTATTTAACAGGGTCAGCATTAAAAACAGTTTTCCAATTAACTGTGGAAGATAGATTAAATTATGACATAGTGAAGGAAACTTTGTTACGCAAGTACAGATTAAATGAACAAGGCTATCGATTAAAGTTCCACACTGCGATGCCTAGTAGTGAGCAAGATTTTGAGGAGTTTATCGCAGAGATTAAGATGTTATTGAATAGGTGGATTGACCTATCGGGCATTGCTAAAGATTTTGATGGCCTATGTGATTTGATCTTACGTGATAAGGTGATGTCTTCATGTAGCTCCGATATGTTGGCTTTTTTTCAGGAGAGAAAACCGGAAAGTATTTCGGCAATGTCACAGTTAGGTCAACAATACGCAACAGCACATCTGGGCAGACCGATTCATAAATCGACGTTGCCAGAAACCTTTATGACATGTTCAGCCAAGCGAAGTTATGAAACGCGGCCATATCGGAGACAAAATTCTCGTAGTGGGGAGAGACCTTATGATAGGAAGACAGTAAGTAAGAGGTGGACAGAAACAGACTACCGTACATCCCCTAGGAAACAACAGAATATGACAGAGTCAGGTAGTAGAAGACCTTCTGGTTGTTTTAAATGAAGATCACCATGCCATAGAGCGAAGTTTTGTGACAAACCTAAAACATCAAGTCTGGCCGAGCCTCAGATTAGTCCTAAGGGTAGTCCACAGAAGAGCCAGCTGGAGGAGTACAGATGCTTTGTATGTAATGGGATTGACCACCTTCAATTTGATTGTCCAAATAGAAAGTTTGAACGCGCAAGTTCGGTGGAAGTCTTAGATACATTCAACAAAGAGAGTTGTGAAGGGTGCAGACCACTTTTTCATAAAGATGAGACACCAATTCTGATTTGTGGCCTCCCACTTCCATGATTGTCAGCAGTTCATACAGATGGGAACATAGTCTTGCAACCAGAGTATGTAGGACATAAAGTTGTATCCGTCTTGAGGGATGCAGGATGTACGTCAGTTGGGGTGCGGAGATCGTGCATTGAGGAGTCTCGCTTGTTGGGTCAAACTGCTCGGTGTATCACTTTTGGTGGCAAAGTGGAGTTTTACCCGCTGGTGTTGATAGATATTGATACACCATTTTTGCGGGGTAGGGTAAAAGCATGTGTTCTTGACGATAATGTGGTCGCTGATCTGATACTTGGAAATATTCGTGGTATCAAAGAGTGCACTGATGAGGATATCAAACTATGGAAGCACAAACATAGAGACGATACTTATGGAGGAACTACTAGATTGCAAAGAAAACCTAGGGTAATTCCTGTAGATAGCATGTCATCTGGTAACGTCCGAGTTGCTGATACTGCAGTATTAAATTTAATTTCACCCCAACAAGAAGATATATCGTGTCCAAAACAGCTGGGTCAACCAGAAACTAACATTGAGAGGCATACTAAATCAGCAAAGGAATGGGGTGAACGTAAGATGAATATTCAGGAACGGGCAGTAAATGAAACAAAGGTGAACTTTACTTTGCCAGAAGAAAGTGAATATTATGGATCTGTCAAATATCCTGAGACAGACCGGATGAAAGAAGAGCGCAGAAAGCTGATTAAGAAGTATCGCAGAGTAGGTCATGGTGCTCGTATGCCACATGAGAAACATTACATAAGAGAAAGCAGTGGCTTAACAGATTCCAGACACTTTAGAGTAAGCCGCATGAGTAGTAATGATTACTGTGGTAATTTTCAAAGTAAACGTCGGATTGGATTTAGAAACAGGTACAGAGGACAAGATATAAAAAGTGGATTTTTTTTTCCAGCAAACTAAGCTATAGTGAATAAAATGCTGGAGAAATATACAGAAGTAGTTTCAGAAGGGATTGCCGCTGGGCAGACAAGAGAGAGAGTAAAAATCTTTACAGTGGGGCACGTCATAGATGGAGTGATGGTGGTGAGAGCTATTGTTGTAGCTGTCATAGTAGCCGTGGGTATCGTCAGCCTAAATGGAGCAGCTACCCTGAAGAGTATGACCAAGGCTGAGATTAATATGGTGCCGGAAGGGGCTTCTGATAGTATAATATTGAAATTACAGAGCCCGAAAACTAACATCACTAACTCAGAAGGGAAGGCCTAACAGAGTGATTTGTACAAATAAGTGTCAAAGTGACTTAGATAAAATTTGAAAATATTTTTGCAACTAGTCAACTTTTTTGAGGGTATTTTGTATGTGTGAATGTTACCATGCTCCAGCGGAAGTTTATTAGTCATGTGAGTTATTGTGAGCTGGGAATGCGTGCATTGTAATAATTTAGCTACAGGGTTATGAGCATTGCTTGAGACAAGCTGTTAGCTTTTGTGATGCATGAATGAAGATCAGTGAAGCGTGGAAGGGTTTCACGGGTTTTAGTGAATACGCATGAAAGGGGGAGTCAGAGAGAGTAGTGTGTTGGTTGGAGACGTGTGTAGAGTGAGTAGAGAGCAGACAGTAGACAGGAGACAGCATAGAGCGTAGAGAAGAGAAGGGTGGATGTCTATAGTAGGGCGCGAGTAGAGGGCCGGAGTTGTGTAGTAGATTTTGCAGTAGTTATTCATGGAGTAGCCTATTTGTGGCTGTAGTTATTCCGAGAAGCAGAGTGTGTGCGGATACTCGGGATTTGTGATGTATCTAATATTTGTAATGGCCCTACGTCCATTGAATCTTATTTGTGAATATAATATATTGTTCGGAGATTGATACAGGCTGTTGGAGTTATTCCTTAGACAGTGAGCTAGACGAGCGGTGTATAAGTGTTGTCTAATCTTCTACATCCACTCACATACACCCTACTCGTCACATGGTCCACTGCTTCGAGGGACCCTCGTAAATTAACTCTTCATCTTCGGCCGTTTCTCTTACAACTTTACCTTAGGTTGGCTTCACCGCACTCCGTGCAGATGTTCACAAACGTGTTGCGATCTGGGCGATATAAAATGTTTTCATATAGTCGAGACGGCTGGTCACATTCATAGGATGTACAACGCGATAACGGATAATCATAGAACACAAAACATTTTCACAGCGACATCAAGACACTAACGTCCTTCTCAGGACGCCACTACTCGAGAAAAGATCGCATTATCGTCAAAATGGCCAGAAATAAACCACATCCCAAAAAGCGGAAGGTCTACACCAGCCCACCAGCGCAGAACAGTCAGGGGAATAACAAAGCCACAAGCAACAAAGACAGACAGACAGAGAGCAAGACTGCCCCAAGTACTCGTGCCGGGACCGGTCCTTCTCCAACTCTTGACACGACGACTGAATTAGTGGTGACGTGTGTCGGGCCGGCCGAGAGTCTGAGTGGCCCGACTCCTTGCGAGGCAGAGGAGAGAGCAGATCCAAATGTCTCTGACCTAGATGATGGAGGCCCAGAGCGTGAAGAAATATTGAGAGCGTTACGACAGCTGGAGCAGACGACGGAAAGAATAGAGAAAAGAAAACAAGAGCTTAGATCCATGTTGCCACCACCGCACGTATCCGACTCGTCGGCAGAGACTCGGTCTGCCACAGAGAGGCTGCGCCAAACACCGATGACACCACCACACTATGCCGAAATGACAGCCGACCCACCTGCAAGAACTATGAAAGAAGTGATAGAGACAGCTCCTCAGCACAGACAGGTACTAGAGGAAGATATCGCAGAGACCATTATAGATGCACTTCGAAGAATTGAAGACGGAGACGAGTCCCTTAGTCTCGCTCTTCAAGAAGCGATAGTAGAAGTAGCCCCAGGCGTGCTGGACATTGAAACCACTCAGAAGCAAGCTACCATTCCTGGTCCTGAGGAAACAACAGCTGACAACTCAATGGCTCAGACGCAGGATATGACACCTTGTGGCAAAGAACAGGCACAGGATTCGAGCCAAGCCTGTAAAGGGAAACAAAGACCAAACAATAAAAAGACAAACAACACAGAAACGATACAGGAGAGGATCGTAAAGATCACTCAGACGTCAGGAAGTGAGGCCTCACTCAGGGCCCTACCCGACAACAAAGTTATCAACATCCTCGAGGTGATAACTGGAAGGAGAGGTATCGCCAAAGTAGGGAGGCACGAAAAAGGAGTCCTGCTTTCGCTCAACAACACAGACAAAATAACCTCGCTGATGATCGAACTGGAATCCGGTCCAAAAGAAGTCCAGTTGCCCCACCAAATAAAAGTGGTGGTGGAAAAGTACAAGACAACAAAGAAGTTGGTCATCAGAGGGGTGGATACCAGATGTTCCGAAGCCGAGGTCCACAGACGCCTTCAGGCTGAAAACGCAAATCTAAAAATCACGCAGGTCGAAAGGCTAAAAACCTGGGCCAAGAAAGATACCAATCTGATGATAGTAACGGTTGAAGGATCGACAAGACCCGAGAGACTGACGCTACAAAAAACATCAAAAAAGACAGAAGCCTATATCCCTCCGGTGATGCAGTGCTCTAACTGCCAGCATTTTTCACACACCAAGAAAACATGCAGGAGAGATGCAGTCTGTCGATATTGCGCGGGAAACCACCAATATGGCGACTGCCCCAGGGCGAAGGAGGACCACAACTACAAAATTACGAACACAAACCATACCTGTGCAAACTGCCTCGGAAACCACGGGGCAAGGTACCGAGGCTGCCCTGTGTTTCAAGAAACAAAGACCATCTTGAAGGAGGCCGTGTCCAAAAACATACCTTTCAAAGAGGCAAAACACAGAGTGGCTGCGGATGCTGCAGAAAAACAGCGCATGATTGATAGACGACAATTACACACGCTGACCGCTGAAGTCAAAGAAATGAAACGACAAGTCGAAAACAGAAGCAAGCAGGCTCCCGAAGAACCAACCGACAGTGAAGACGTATAGATCTACAGAACTTCAGAGAAATGATGAAAGACATGAAAAGAATTCAACACCAGATAGAAGCAGATGTCAAGAAGCTGACAGAGCTGAAAAAAGAAAACACAGAAATCCTCAAAAGAATCGAAGCAGAACGACGAGCCGTAGAAGAAAGTACATCAAACACACGAGAAACGAACAACCAAACAGAAGAAGACATCATCAAGGAAACACTAGAAAGACTACTCCCAACAATCATAGAAAAAGCACTATTACAGATACAGGAGAAGAAGACTCAAGAAGCAGAAACGAGGAGTGCAAAAACTCACAAAACCAAACAAGCCAGATAAGGAGGCAGTAAATGAACACCATGAACACGCCACGACACCACGTACGGACAAGCAACAAAGAGGTATCCAGACAGTCAGTGGTCCTTTTTAGGACCAGTCCTTTTCAGGACTAACATTCGACTAGCACCGAAGAACCTAACACACAATATACCCCAATTATAACCAACTTTCAGGTTGAACAGGGTATAACAGCAACATAGCAGACAAAAGAACGAACGAACGAACGAGACGGCTGGTCTTCACGGTTCACTAGGTCCCGAAATACGCATTCCTGACGTCCTAAGCTGGCACTAAAAGCCCAGGTTTTGCCGGATTACTTGATCCAAATGTGATTAGCATTACAAAAACTTGGCTGCAGGTATCACGAAAGCAAAGAGCAGTAAATCACAGCCACCACTGTAACGTCCACTCTGTAAAGTGCTCATGGTAACACTAGGCAATATGTGAACAAATCTTTTCGTGGAAAATATGGTTTCCCACGAAATAACGATACTGCCTCTAATGGGAGTTGGCGTGAGGCCGACAAAAGTAAATCAAGTGTCAGTCTTTTGGATCACGGTGAGGACTTTGATAAATGTCATGACAAGATTCCTCAGAAAAACCGTGCATCAACTTTTCAAGGTTCTGATAAGTTGATAAGAAAACAAAACGGTTAGTACACATCGTACTCAGCCCATGCAGTACGATCCATCTCTTAAGCACATTGCCACAGGCAAAAATAACAACAATTGTGCTAGAAAAGAAAATCATAATTATGAACAGCGCCAAGGGCGTTCATCACGTGTTAATTTTCATTTTTCACGTAATGGTTCTTTTTCAGAGAACTGGAAGCAATTTGATGTTGCTCAACATTATAATTCCACTAACTATAGGAACTTCAATAGAGGTTGCCAACCTTATGATAATTATTTTTGTGGACAACAAAACCCTACTGATAGGAATTTTGATCATAAGGGAAATAATAAGTACAATTATGGTAACTTAAGTTCAAATAAGAGAAATGGTCTCAACAGGGATCATAATTTTGATAGATCTCGTTACGACGGTAGATCTTCACATGATTCCACTTAACCGTCAGATCTTGATATTTTTACAGATCTAACTCTACTACATGGTTCCTATGTTGAAATGTGTACACATATGTAATATCATATATTGATTGTAACACTACTTAGCGGTTCATTGATATTTATTCACCGCTGATCTTTCAATGTTTTTTTTTTCGTCTTTGATGATCATGATGTTAAGATATCTTAGATGAAATTTATGTATAAACTAATGTAGAAATTGTGTCATTGCTAATATTGTAGTATGCGTTGGTGACACCTCTCTGGAAATATTTATACTTAGAGAAGTACTTTCTCTAAGGTCAGAAAACTTATGCTTATCATCTGCGCATTGTTATTGGTGCGTTGTGAGCCTATTGTATGTTGCTCCTAGATGTATTTCAAAAAAAAATGTATCATTTTTTTCCCGAGGGGTGTGGTAATCTGTTGCGTGCATATTTTGACGCACATATTACAAAAATCGATATGGCTATTTAATATGGAAAAGATATAGACATTCATTCATTTGTGTATGAAAATGCTGTCTATAGTAAAGCTAGATAACTCATGATTGATTTACACTTTTGATCATAGGAGTAATCGTTCTTGATATTGATTCGGCGCATGGATATGACACCCATGTCCGTACTTATTTGTTAGGGCCAGAAAATATATTAATTTGCTTATTATGTTTATGGCCTGAATTCATATGTATTACATATTATTAGTACAAGTAGAATCAGTCCTATATTGTATATTTTTGATGGGTAGGCAGGACTATATTCTTGTTGTGCCGCTCTGGCGGAAGTATGAGTTGTCTTGACGAGTCGTGATGAGTTCCGAGGTACCGTTTACAATGGCGGTTACGCATTTTCCAGGGCTGGTAGATTCTTCAGTAAAAATGATTTACGAAGTGGTTTTTCTTCTGTAGGAGATTGTGTCTCTACTAGAGCTTGTGTTAGAGACTCTCCTAATGTACGGTACCATGTATGATTCGGACTCCAGGTAATTCCAGACCCTATTTTTGATGATCTCATGTCGGTTAGACCTAGCTGGAATTTTGTGCTTCGCAACGCTAGGGTCACGTTTGTATCGACGAAGATGACGGGCTTCCATATAGCAGTTATGTCTACGTGAAGTAACTGGATTACTGTAGAACTGTTTGGAGGAACTTTAAGAAATTATTCTTATACATTTCAAATTAACTTTGGCTTAGATATACCCTCCTGTGAGTGAGTGAGCGACAACTCAGGAAGGCGGCCATGTTACATTCCTGTCATCATATTTTTGAATCACTGTCCAAAGAACGGGCATGTATCTTACTATTCGGACAGTGGCAAGGAGATCTCAATTTTGATAGAAACCCTTCCATGGTTTCATAATATGATATAAACTATGAACATAAAGCAACTTTAGTTACTTACCGATCCGCCTTCACTGACGCGCTTAGTCAGATAGGGGATGCGGCCATTATGTATCATGACATTGGAAGCTATTGATGTACTACCCATTATTTATGAATGTGTCATGACTTGGGATCTACTATGTATGCCTGCAAATTGATGTGTCAACCTGTACCCATGATTTACTCGTTATGTCCCAGTGTGTGCATCTAAATAAACTGTGTAAACAAAGATTCCAGCAGTCTGCATTGGTGCCTTGTAGACACAAGTGAATGAGTGTTTAGATTGGTCAGAACACGAACAGTACACCATTCGCGTTAATCACACTCTACACTTCTACTCCATATCTACACCATCCTGCGTCGGTTGAATTGACCAAGTTTAGGGCCTGCTTCCCCTGGAGCCTTAGAGGGAAACTACTATTTACAGCTGCCTTTGCCTTCCCTAACTTAGGACTAGGGTGAGTTACCCATTTACAGCTGGGTAGACTGGAGCATGCCTGATCTCAGTAACACCATACACCACAATTTACACAGATGGTTTACAGATGACTTTTTGCACAGCACTTTACACTCTGCAGATAAATACCCCTGGATTTCTGAGATGTCCACAGAGTAATCAAATCTATAGCAGTGAAGGAAGATAATTTTCTATTCGTGGAGTTGCTTGCTTTAAACTAAGACTGGTATTAGTCAAACGGACCCAGGGATATTTATTTGATCAACTTGTGACGAAACCAATACTTGTTTCTTCTGTCTTTCTCATAAAACTACGTCTTTGTCCTTAAGTTTCTTCCTTGTCACATAATAGCAGCAGTTCTCACGTCATTCAATGCTAGTTTCTTTATTCAAATGCCCTTTGGTATTAGCCGGTCGCAGCGTAGTGTAACAGCGCGCCAAATACTATTGCCATACTCTTATGTGAACGTCTTTTTGGTCAATCTGTACACACATTAAGATAGGTTAGAACTGAGAACAGAGACAACTGTAGACTTCTTGGTAAAGAGATGTTGCATCATAACCGCCCAGTAAAGTTAACACTTGACGTCAATAGTCGTAAATTGCCTCTCACAGATGGCGTAATTAATAAGATTCGCCGACTCAGAGACTGGGAGGAGAGATGCGCCAGGTTAATTATTTGAGCAAGAAAGGAAACAAGACATTTTTATTGCCCACCATAAAGTTTCTGAACGTGGAATAGTTGACGATTCTGAGAACATATGCAACAAACAGCGAAGCCTATTTTTGAGATTAAATTTGCCACACTAGACCAACCCATGCTTATTGGAGAATAGGAATACTTTTGACATTTCGAGACCTGCCCACGAAACACGTGATGATTGGGGGAGGGAACAGGACGACCTGTGAAATATCGAAAACCTAACGTTTCTGGCACTCACTCAACAGAGCCCGTTCATACAGCCACGCTTCACACTGTATACCAACTAGACTAGCAACATTTAATTAAGATTCTAAGTCATTGAGATTAACGACCTAAAGCCATCAAGAACCAGAGCAGTAGTGACTTCGTTGAAAGAGTATCCGATAAACGTTATTATTCATAAAACCTGATTAGTATATGTAATATGTATATAAAAATGTATAATCATTATAGAGATGTCGTTGAAGCGGTATTTTCATTGCATTGTAACATTAACTCTTGTTTTCTGATATATGCAAGATTTGCAATTTCTTCAAATTCAGTTGCATAACTACTGCCTGTCTTTGTATCACTTGTGCTGAACAGCAAAACAGATTTCATCCATTATGATCTACATAGATCTTTCTTTGGTCATCTAGCCAATGTTTTACCTCTGCTCGAACTTGATCTAGGAAGAATATAGATCTATCAATCATTAACTTCCACTTCTGTCATTACTTAGTTATGTGTTAATAATATATCAGCTGTTCAATCACTCTGTCGTGAATGTAAAATATGGGTTTTTATTAGTAACTATTATTTATAATTATTTAAAGGCACATATGTCAATTTATTTGTTTCGGGAAAAGTATTTATGTATTTTCCATTATTAACCAAGCATGAGTGATAGAAGCGAGGACAGTAACGAAAGATTAACTTTCGCTTGGCCTAAGTATTGATAAGCCCTCGTTAACCAATGTAAACAACCAATAGCAGCCCGAAGCATTTTAGTAACACTGAGGTTTACATTGTGAGTTACGAAGGATAGGGAGAACGTGTGTACTGCGTGAACCTTGAGTTGCACCACAGGCACAACGCTATGCGCATTTTGTCAGGTGGAGAAGTTTACCTCAGCAGGAAACTTACGACGCTTTCAATATGTTTATTATTTTTTTAGTCTTAATGCTGTAGACTAGAAAGTCCTTATGCAGTACCAACCAAATATGCTCAAGTACGAGACTGTAAACAGAGATCTTCAGTTTGCACTATAGTCCATGCAAATGAGAGAACAGACCACAGCCGGAGGCAACCCACTGAGTCAAAAAAAAGCCAACATTATCCCCAGAAGACCATTAAATCTCCCAAAAGCTGAGTACCAAACATCTACTGAGAAGCGAAACATACAACTTCACAAACGTTGATACTAAGTGATGAAACTTGTCTAATGTAACACTAAATGTGCAATAATACCAGTTTAACTATCATTCTGTATAGTATGATTCTATTTGTTTTGTTTTTCCTTTTGAAAATTCTATTTTATATTTGAATAACTAAACAAACCGTGATTGCTTTACTTTGTAACTTGTCAGATGTATGGTATCTTGTCCTCATTTTTAAAGACCTGTCCAAGAGATATGACTGGACAGGCAAAATAAATTGTACAGAAAAGATTAATTTAAAAGAAAACTTTAACCACTGTTTTATTCACTTCCTCATAGAAAATTAAAGTGTTTTTGTGGTGTGTACCATCATCTCATTTCTCCCCTAGACACTAGGTACATCATACACCATACACTAGAGCCACAAGAGTGACCGTGTGAGATCTAGGGAGGTAGCGTTAGGTACCCTGCACATAATTCATAATCATCATCTTTTAGAGTCAGGGTCCTACATGTGCTTTACCTCACACGGTTTATGCAGACACCGATTTCATTCTTTGTTAGGATACCATCATAACCTCCCCAGCAAAATCAACTTTGCTACATAAATTGGTAGGCTTGTCCGGGCATTTGAATTTCTCCTAGTACTACATACATTGGGGTCTGGGGTTTAGTATTAACAACATTATATTTTCCCAGGGAATCCCCATAAATATTATTGCCCAAGATTTGGTAAGTGAAGAAAGTGTCAGAACCAAGAATTAATTAAATAAAGTGGTAATTTAGTTAGAAATTTAGTTAGAACATTTTGTGTTTATCAGAATGGCAGATCTGGCCAAGTTTCGCTCTGCGGCTGTGCAGACTGCTAAGGAGATGGGCATGGATGGACCAGAACTGGTACAGTACGTAACCTCAGAATGTGACAAATTTATTGAATGAGATATGGAAGATAGGAAGTTAGAAGCAGAAAGAAAGTTAGAGGCTGAAAAAGAAATTAAGAGGTTGCAGATTGAGGCTGACAAAGAGGCTAGGGCATTGGAGGCTGAGGCTAAGAAGTTACAGATAGAAGCAGAAGAAATAAAGGCTGAAAGAGAAGCAGAGGAAAGAAGACAGGCTGCAGAGAGGGAAGCAGCAAAGGCAGAGAGGGAAGCAGAAAAGGAGGAGAAGAGATTACAGAGGGAACATGAGCTACGACTAAGGGAGTTGGAATTTCAAGGCCATGCTCCTGAAAATGGTGCCAGTCCTTTAGCCTCAGATGCCACTGCTAGTCAGGGAGCCTCAACCTCAGCTATGGGTTTTCGTGTAGACCATTTTGTTGAGAAAGACGATGACATAGAAGGGTACTTAAGTAGATTTGAACTGTTAGCCACTACTTATGGGTAAGAAAGAGAACGATGGAGGGTAAAGTTGTCTCAGGGGTTTCGGGGAACAGCTTATGAAGTGTTTTCCAAAATGAGCAGGGATGACCAAGACAACTATGACATGTTGAAGCAGGCTCTTCTGTTAAAATACGAAAAGAACGGAAAGTTTTATAGAAAGAAATTTAGGAATGCCAGGCTACTGTCGGGTGAGATCTATCACCAGTTCTCCGCCCGGTTAGAAACGTATATGGAGAAATGGGCTACTTTGGGGAAAACCCAAGGTCTCAAAGAGATGATACTCATTGAACAGATGAGAGAGTCCATGGCTCCAGACATGAGAAAGTTTCTCATGGAACAGGGCACGGAGAGACTAGGTGAAATAATTAATGTCGCTGAAAGGTATCAGGCAGCCCAGGCGGAAGTAGCTGGAACCAAGAAGAAACCAGTAGATCAGCAAAAGGCTCCTCAAAACTATAATAAATTTGATAACAGAGGTAAGCAGAACTTTGATAGGCCTCGAAATGATTCTAAAAATAGAACCTCACATTTCAATGACAAAAAGAATGATGAAAGAAAACCTTTTCATAAAGGTAGATTGTATTGTAAACATTGTAGGATGGACAACCATAACACCGAAAATTGTAGAAGGAAAACTCCAAATTTCGCTGCAACGAAAACGGGGAAAAAGGGAGTAAAGGTCAGCTCTACTGAACAGCAGGAACCTTACCACCCCTCAGTGTGTGAAGAGGTGATAAGAAATGGAGTCACCATAAGGTGTTTTTATGATACTGGATTGGAGTTTGATTCAGTTGTGAGGTCTCACCTGGTGCAGGTAGATCAATATACCACAGAAACAGTAGAGATCCAAGCTGCAACCAAGGACGTAACGACCATGACACTTCCCATCGCCAGGATTAATGTGAAGACGCGATATGTGGAAGGAGTAATCAAGGCAGCAGTGTTAAATGAACCAATCTACCCTCTAATATTGGGGTGTAGATATGTCTTTTTGGGGAATCCCAAGAGACCTGTGGTCATGGCAACAGTCCAGACCCGATCACAATCCAGAAAGGAAGAAGATGAACCTATAAACACTCATCCAGAGGAGATGAGAAAGGCACAGGCTGAAGATAAGTCACTGAAGCCGTGCTATAAGAAACCCCCAAAGAGCCATACTCCTCCTAATAAAGGAGAATTCTATATGAAGAATAAATTGTTATATAGGAAGGCCGGCACTGGTTCAGCTGGTCACGCACAGCTGGTCCTTCCTAGTTCATATAGGGAGAAAGTGATGGAGTTAGGTCATACTATCCCCTTCAGTGGTCACATGGGGATTAGTGCAACAGGACAGCGTATAGCTTGTCATTATTTCTGGCCAGGGGTAACGGAAGACATAAAGAGATATGTAAAATCCTGTCCCGAATGCCAGAGAGTAGCTCCAAAGCATTGGACTGCTCCAGCAACTCTAGGGGAAATGCCCATAGTGGGAACCCCTTTTGAGAGATTTGCAGTGGATATTGTGGGACCTCTCACACGGACCAAGAGGAGGAACAGTTACATCCTTACTCTGGCAGACACTTGTTCTATGTGGGGAGAGGCGGTAGCCCTGTCATCAATCGATTCAAAACATGCGGCAGAGGCATTACTTACGATATTCACACGGTTAGGATTCCCGCATCAAATCTTGACTGATAATGGCTCTCAGTTCAAGGGGAAGCTAACTGAAGAGTTGTTCCGGTTGTTTCAAGCCAAACACTTCCATTGTAGTCCGTATCACCCCCAAGGGAACGGCCAGGTAGAGAGGTTCAATGGGACTCTCATTTCTATCCTGAGGAAGCTGGCACATGAGAAACCTGATACGTGGGACCAATACTTGCCCGCCGCCCTGTTTGCGTACCGGGAAGTTCCCCATAATTCAACCGGAATGGCACCCGCAACACTGTTATTTGGGAGGCCAATAAAAGGTCCTCTAGAAGCTTTGTTAAGGACCTGGAAAGATGAGAAGGCAGAGGAGACTGTTACCTCATCATATAAATATGTGAACGAACTGACCACTCGTCTAAAAACTAGTTGGAAACTGGCCAATGATAATTTAAGACAAGCAAGGAAAAAGCATGCTGCTTACTATAATAAAAAAGCTAAGGATAGGGAACTTGTTGTAGGAGAGAAGGTACTTCTTCTATTGCCAGGCAACAACAATAAACTTCAGATTGGATGGCAAGGGCCATATACAGTTTTGGAAAAGGTATCCAGAACAAATTATAAGATAGACAAAAAGGGAAAGGAGAAAGTCTATCATGTGAACCTTTTGAAGAAATATCTGGACAGACAAATCCAGGAGGGAACACATCTAATGGCCTTGTCTATCGCAACCGAAATGAAAAATGAACCTCTCTCCTCAGTTGAATATCCACTGAAAACCAGTGAAACGTTTGCACAGGTGAAAATCAGTAATCACCTGACAAAAGGACAGAGGGAGAAGGTTCAACAGGTCCTTGAAAAACATACAGATGTGTTAACGGATAAACCGGGGCATACAAATTTGTTGGAATATGATATGAAACTACTAGACCCAGCACCTATCTGTATGAGGCCCTATTCTATTCTGTTCGCTAAGGAAAAAGCTTTGAAAGAGGAGATTGAATATTTGTTACAAGAAGGGATTATTTCTCACAGTGAGTCCCCTTATAGTTCCTGTGTGGTTTTGTTGCGGAAACCATCGGGAGAACATAGACTGTGCATAGATTACAGGAAACTGAATGCTGTCACAGAAGGTCAGGTGGATCCATTACCTGATACTACACAACTATTTGCCATACTGAACAAGGCAAAATATTTTTCTAAGGTGGATCTTAGCAAAGGCTATTACCAAATTCCAGTTAAGCCTGAGGTTAGACCTTATTTAGCCTTTAGCACCTCGGAAGGTCGTTAGGAGTTCAACATGTTACCATTTGGGTTGAAAATGCCCCGAGTGTGTTTTCTAGGATGATGCGAAAATTGCTGGATCCCCTGAAAAATCCATGTATTTCGAATTTTATGGATGATATCCTCATTGCTACGGAAACATTTGAGGAACACGTTACCTCTTTGAATATGCTGTTTGATAGACTCAGAGAGGCTAACTTAACCGCTAGGCCAACAAAATGTTGTATTGGTTGTAAAGAGTTGGAATTCTTGGGACACACGGTACATCAGGGTAGCATGACCCCTGATCCCAAGAATCTGGAAAAATTGAAAAAAGCGCCTAGACCACAAACAAAAAAAGATGTGCGATCTTTCGTGTCGTTTTGTGGTTTCTACCAAAAATACATTAAACATTTTAACTCTTATATGTGCTCCACTGACGGATTTAACTCCCAAAGGTCAACCTGATACTATAATTTGGTCAGCACAGTATGAATTGGCTTACCAGGAGTTAAAAGAAAAACTCACAAGCAGGCCAGTATTGCAATTGCCTGACTTGAATAAAGAATTTGTCGTAAGAAGTGACGCAAGCAATGTGGGCCTAGGCGCTTCATTGTTGCAAAGGTCCTCCTCACAAGATGGAGAATTGAACCCAGTCGCTTATGCAAGCCGCAAGTTGAACAAGGCGGAAAAAAATATTCACCAAGTGAAAAGAAATGTCTATCTGTGATATGGGCGATAAAAAAAATTCAAGATTTATTTATATGGCAGGGCATTTGTGGTCCAAACGGATCATTCACCACTCGTATTTCTGTCACAGGCCAAGCATGAAAATTCCAGATTATTGAGATGGTCTTTATTATTGCAGCCATACTCATTTCTGATAGAATACATCCCCGGCCCTAAGGTGCAGACTTTTTAAGCAGACATCCTTGTGATGAAGATCAGAAAAACACATAAGACTTCATTGAGCTAAGTTCTCTCGCAGATTATAATCTGCAAATGAATGCATGTTTTTAAGATGGGAGGTGTGTAGTAAAATCTGCGAGAATAATCGCTCATTTCAGTAAGATTTTAGTCATAAAATGATAATAAATACACCAGCCCTATTGTGTCTGACGGTGATGTTCTCACATGCCAGCATAGCACTGAATTTAGTGCATAGGAACGGCTTAGAACCGCTCCCCCCGTTTAAGCCTACTCGCGTTCCTTGTGACGTACATTTTTTAACATTTTGCCCGATTTGATAGAGACTGTGGCAAGACTTACATTTAACGCTTTGGCGGAAGTTTGCCACCAACTACTGTCTGAATTAACGCAGAAATTTGACTTTAACGCTGGTAATCAGTAGTGATCCTTACAAATTTGGTAGTGTAACACGATAAAATACAAATTATTAACGCCAATTTTTAACCCGCAATGCACTCCCCCCGTTTCATTTGACACATTCTGCCATGCAGATATACACGCGCGAGCAAAGCCAGCCAAAGCAAAACCACGCAGACAAATTTATTTTCATCCTTGCGGTAGCATTTCTGACGTAACTGAAACAAGTTAGTTATTTGCAAATACATGCTGGCGGGATGAAAGAGAGGAAAAGATGGCCGCCTTGTTAAGAATTTTACTTGACGATGGTCAGTGGAAAAAAATTGTAAAATCTAAACCAATATCAAACTGACCATACAAATCATATGGTAATATAGCTTAAAGTTCAATGAGCAAGAATATGTTTGAAACAGAGCACAGGGAAACTGAGGCCATTTCTTTGTAAAGTCAGCGTCAATTGTTTATATATTCTTGATTTGTGGTAAGGATGCTTTAGGAATTACTATGTTTATTCCAACTACCAAAGTTAGATACTGCTATGGGGGAAAGTGAAGGACATGCCGGGAGCAGACATTGTTGAGTCCTCACTTTGAAATGTATCAAACTGGTGTATGTTGTCATGATTTTGTTTGAATATTATTGCATTAGAATAGTAAGAAGCCTCTGTGTTCTATGAACACTATTAAGCATGCCTGAAGCATTTGTATTTAAAATAAAAAAAAGAAACAGAAGAGAAAATCATACCAAAGGAAATGTGGTTACTCCACATTATTGTATTGAGGAAAAATATGTAAACGTACAGTGGCGTATCTGCCATAGGGACCTGTGGTGTGGTCACAGCAAGGTGGGAGTCATGTAAAATTAGGGGCGAGTGCCCCTGTAAGGCACGCGAGGCTGACCCCATACCTCCTTACGATAATAACAAATATAGTGAGTGATCAGATGTAAAAGGCCAGGGTGTCCTTTTGTTGCAGAGGTTCTATTTCCTGGTGCCAGCGGGTGACAGTAAACCTGCTGAGTCAGAAACATACTATCAAGTCTCCGACCCTTCATATGCTGTCAACAGATAACGGGAGGAGCTTGGTGCCCGTTTGAAAGAGATTTTCTGCATCTACATATTGTATTTCATTCTACCAAGGAATCCCAGGTGATGAGTTAGGCATCGGGGTACATCTGACACTTTCGCTTTAACAAACACTGATATTTCAACATATACTCAGGAAGTTTTGGGACGCGATGAAACTACAGCCCCTCATACACAGTGACTCTCCCTGCTAGATTAATAGAGTAATAGCTGTGAACATTTCCAACAGGACAGAGATAAATATATATATATATATATATATATATATATATATATATATATATATATATATATATATATATATATATATATATATTAACTTTATAGTGTTGGGCAAATTGTCCACACATACTTTTAGTTGATCCTTTTTATGTAAACTATCTTGTCCTCATTTTCAAAGACCTGTCCAAGAGATATGACTGGACAGGCAAAATAAATTGTACAGAAAAGATTAATTTAAAGGAAAACTTTAACCACTGTTTTATTCACTTCCTCATAGAAAATTAAAGTGTTTTTGTGGTGTGTACCATCATCTCATTTCTCCCCTAGACACTAGGTACATCATACACCATACACTAGAGCCACAAGAGTGACCGCGTGAGATCTAGGGAGGTAGCGTTAGGTACCCTGCACATAATTCATCATCATCTTTTAGAGTCAGGGTCCTACATGTGCTTGACCTCACACGGTTTATGCAGACACCGATTTCATTCTTTGTTAGGATACCATCATAACCTCCCCAGCAAAATCAACTTTGCTACACCTGGTCCCACATTCTCTCGATGCTGGACCATGTATGATGAAGTCTCTAAGAATTCGCTCCCATACGGCAGTATTTGCTTTGGGACTACCTTCTTTTAAGTGAAATCTATCAGCAAATGGGTATTTCAAAAAGTTGGCTACATCCTTAACCAGTAGAAGTTAATTTACCTGCCTATATAATCGGGCGAAATATTATGCTAAGACACGCAACACCAGACACGAAGCCAGAGATACCGACCGACTGAAGAGGAGCTGTCACCTTGATTTATAGCTCACTTGAGGGCATTGACCTGCAACCTGCTTCACTGAGTCGAGTCAAAACCTGGCCGGTTTAAAATCTTAGAGGGTAAATATAATTCACTATAAACTGGTAGGAAAATAGGTACAGCAGGTATATAATGTTGGTATTTGTTGTGTGTCATTTATACTACCTACTCCTGTATATATTATATATATTTTGGTTCAATATGAACGTATCAGGTTACTGATTGTGTCTTGGGGGAATTAGGTATAATGATTGTATTTCCTAATATGATTGAATAGACGAAGACTAATAGGACTCATACTTCAATCTATTGTCTCCTATAACTTCAGTCTATTGTCTCAGATAACTCCAAACTGAAATATAACCAAAACGTCCTTGTTAGACTCAACAGTCCATGTTAGGACTCAACCTATTGTCTTCTATAACTTCAATCTATTTTCTCAGACCAACTGCAATATAACCAAAACAGTCCTTGTTAGGACTCAATCTATTGTCTCATCTAACTCCAATCTATTGTCTCCTATAACTCCCACCTGATATATCACCAAACAGTCCTCGTCTCATATACGCCTATCATAAGAACATAACAATATTGTTAGGATATATGTTACCAGCTTGTATAGCACTTGTCAGAGAGGGCCTGGTATATTATAGGGGAAAAGGAAATAGTTGTTTCACACCTAGGTGTACATATTATTGGATGTATTCATGTATTGAATTTATATTATGGGATGTATTCATGTATTGAATGTATTCATGTATTGAATTTATATTATTGAATGTATTCATGCATTGAATTTATATTATTGAATGTATCCATGTATTAGTTTATCAGAAAGAATGTCTTGTCTCGCTATTGCTAAATCATACTGAGCCATGTTGTCATTCATCCTACATGCAGACACCTGAGACACGCTCATTTCATCCACATTAGAAATAGGTGGGCTTGATGACAGAAATTAGCCCCTATTTTTCCTTGTTACAGGTTTTATTCGTGTCATCAAACCTGAGGACGTATGTCGAATCAATCCAGCTGCCTGAAACTTCGCAGGAGCACAGAAATTGTACCTGAGCTACATCTTTAGTCCCCCTCAGTCTTGGGTGGGCTAAAGGAACGATCCACAGCAGGTGGTGTGTCAATCGAACTAAGGAGAACAGAACGTTTTGAGAGATGAGTACACATTAGTACC
Organism: Oreohelix idahoensis; assembly: GCA_024509875.1. Classification (NCBI taxonomy): domain Eukaryota; kingdom Metazoa; phylum Mollusca; class Gastropoda; order Stylommatophora; family Oreohelicidae; genus Oreohelix; species Oreohelix idahoensis. The sequence continues at coordinate 3,666 of JAMPIV010018066.1, read as the reverse complement.
ATTTCCGTCGGCAATTGTGAGCATTTAAGTCAATGAAGAAAACGTGAATTAGCGTAGCAAGAGACAATAATAAGATCATAGAATATAAATTATACGTAATTAACAGCATAGCTAATAATTGTTATAGACGTAATTAACAGCACAGCTGATACATGTACTATAATTGAATATCAGCACAGCTGATATAATTTTTGTTCCTATAATTGGAAAACTTGTTGTAATATATTTATATATATCTATATTTGTAAATCATTTGTAAACTTACAAATTCATTACATTCCATTTTTCAACATTCACCCTTCAGCACAAGAGTAGATAGTGTTTATACTAAATAAATAATAAGGAAATTGTATTTGAACGGCTTGTCAATTTTATCATTGTTAAGTAAAATCTGTTTCCTTGTTTTTTAAATATCACAGTTAGTTACACAGCGGAGGTGGCACTTTATGTCGGTCTCCTCTCTACTATTGTTTCGAGATCAGATCATTCACAGCCGTAACTAATTTGTGATACCAGTAGTCCTCTCAGACACTGGGACTTCACCATTTTCTGCAGAAATTCTATTTCTGTAATTGTCAGTACTATACTGATCTTAAAGCCAAATAAAACCTCACGCCACACTGGGGGCTCGTTCCTGGGATATTTCTGTATATCTTGAGCCATACTTAGTCTATTCATCTATCTACACTCTATCTTGTGCCACCCATAGATAACAAAAGAAACAAATTTTTGAAAAAATTCTATAATAGGATTTTTTTTATTGTTTTCTTAGGAGGAGTACCATTTAGTACTCAGTAAATAGTTGATGCTCACAAAGTTGCACGGAAATTATTTGTTCATTTAAATTAATTAAGTTTAATTACAATAATTTGGTTATAGTAAATTTACATACCCTATCTAAGTAACGCCATGGCTGATCTAGTGAAGTTCAGGACTGCGATCATGCAGATGGGTAAGGAATTAAATATGACAGGTGATGCTCTTACTCAGTATGTCACAACAGAAGTGGACAAACACATGGATAGGGAAGAAAGAAAGTTGCAATTAGAGACAGAAGCCAAAAGACTGGAAGGCTGATAGAGAGAAAGCAAAAGATTAGAAGCTGAGAGAGAAGACAAAAGACTGGAAGCTGAGAGAGAGACAAAAGACTGGAAGCTGAGAGAGAAACCAAAAGATTAGAAATTAGAAAGCCAAGAAATGGGAGGCTGAAAATGAGGCAAAGAAAATTGAAGCTGAGGAAAGGAAATTACAAGCAGAGAGAGACCATCAGTTGAGTTGAGATTAAAAGAGCTTGAAATTCAGGCAAATACTGGCAATAATGGTGGTAGCTCACCTCACTCTGAGAGTAGCTCCAGCCAGAGCACCTCAAGTGGGGCCATGAATTTTCATCTGGACCCATTTGTTGAGAAAGAAGACGCCATTGAGTCGTACCTGGATAGATACGAAAGACTTGCCACTACCTATGGCTTAGTGAAAGAAAAATGGAGTCTTAAACTATCTCAGGGATTGAGAGGTGTGGCCTACGATGTATATTTGAAGCTCTCAAGAGATGACCAGGAAGATTATGAAATCCTGAAGCAGGCACTGCTTGTGAGATATGAAAAGAACTCAGAATCATATAGAAAGAAATTCCGAACAGCTAAACTTCTTCCAGGAGAAAACTATCACCAATTCTCTGCTAGATTGGAAACCCTATTTGGAAAAATGGAGTAGTTTAGGAAAGTGTCAGGATCTGAAAGAAATGATAATGATGGAGCAAGTGAAAGAGTCCATGCCTCAAGAAATGAGGAAGTTTATCATGGAACAAGGAGCAGAGAGATTGGAAGATATTGTAACTGTTGCTGAGAGATATCAAGCAGCTCAGGCAGAATTATTAGGAAATAAGAAGAAGCAGGGTGAAAACTTCAAATCATCACAAAACTATACCAAATATGAACAAAAGGACCATACCACAAGGAACAAACAAAGATTTGACCAAAAGGACAAAAACCCTCTAAGATCGGATAAGACACCTTACCGGAAGGAAGGAAAGTGGTGTAAAACTTGTCTAATGAGTAACCACAATACTGCGGACTGCCCCCCAAGATCTTCCATCCTCATCATGCTGCATGTCTTACAACAGGGAATCAGGGAAGGAAGGAAATGGCAGTAAGTCAGAAGGACTTCCATCATTCCCATTCCTACCTCTGAGCAACCCCACCACCCCATACATATCTTCCTATCCCCCTATCCATTCCCACCCTACCATTCAAACACATCCCCTTCAATTCCAAATCAACCTACCATATATCACAAACACTATCTACATCCCCTCACCCCCCATCCCCCTATTCCCACCTCTTTCCATCACCCTTTAGATCTCCCTCCCCCATCCCAACCCCCACTCCCACCCCACCTCACACTCACATATTCCTTCTCCCACCCCTCCTCCTATCATTCCTCCCCACAAACCCCAAATCAAAATTTTTATACTTACATAAAACCAATTTCTCCCCACACCCCCCATACTAACATTCCCCCCCCCTCCCCTTCCCTCCCCTTCCCCATTCTTCTTTCCACCACACAAACACCACCCCCCTCTCATCCCCCTTCACCCCTCTCCTCCCTCCCAATCCTCCAATAAAATTCCCCAATCACCCTCCCACCCCCCCACCTCTCCCTTCTCCAATACACATCCTCCATTCCCACCACACCTCCCCATTTCCCCTTCCTTCCCACCCTTTCCATTCCCTCAATACTATCCCCCCAAAACCCTTTCTCCTTAACATCCTCACTTCCCATCAACCCCCAACCTATTCCACATTTCCACTTTTCCCCATTCCCCCCTTCACTCCATACCCCACCAAATTCCCTTCCAACCCTCTTCCCACCCCCTCACATACCTCACCATACCCTCCATCCCCCCCCTACTCACCACCTCCACTTCCATCCCCCTCCCCCCCCTTTCTCCCATCCCACAACATTTCCCCCCAAAATCCCTATAATCCTACTCACAATAATTCCCCCACCCACTTCCCCCTCCTCTCCCATCAACCCACAACCCCCAATTAATCACCAATCACACATATTTTCTCCTCCTATTCCCATACCTCACACTCAACCCCTCCCTATTCTCTTCCCATAATCCCCCAAACCCCTCAACTTAAACCCTCCACCTCACAATCCATCCCCCTTTACACCTAAACCTTTCCCTCACCCCCCCTCCTACAACCTTACAAACCCTCCCCTCCCACACCAATACTACCACCCCCCCCCCATCCCCCTTTCCCTTACCTACTCTCTTAACCATTACCCCTCACCAAACCCACAACTCCCTATTCTCTATCCCCCCATCACCAATTTCACCCACCAACCAACCCCTCATCCCCCACAAATCCACACTTTCCTACCCCCCCCCCAACCCATTCAATTCACCCTCACCCAATAATAAATTCCTCCCCCACCCCTTACCCCATTCCTCCAATCATCTTCCCATTCATCATCCCCTTCCTCTTCCCCCTATCCAACACACACCCCTACCTACCCCTCTAATCCCACACTCAATCCCTCCTTAATTCCCCATTCCCCCCATCACCCAACCTCCCTTCCCTTCTTCCTCCATCATCAACCACCCCCCCCCCCCCCCTTCACTTTCCCATTCTTATTTATCCCCTTATAACAACCATA